>NEWO01000155.1:272868-283005 GCA_003013225.1 Phalaenopsis aphrodite | reverse complement strand
TCTTTCTTAATCTCTCTTATCTTTCTTTCTAATATTTTACTATATTTGTATAAATTTTGTGTTTATGATATGGGTTTCATCTATTTATCTCAAGTATTATGATTCCTTAAGAGCCTTTATGCCTAGCTTGGCTTGAAGGATTTACAAGCTCAAAATGACAATGAAAATGATAAAAGGAATTGAACATAAACTTCTTTATCATTGGAGCAATTCATATAGAAGTCGGGAACCAATGTGGGCAGTCACAGATGCATTTGAGTATTTTTATACCTTATGGATTTGTTTAACATCTAAATATTTATTAATGATTTTTGGAAGGGCTCTGATGATATGTTATGCCTAGGCAGACATGGCAAGGAGATCTTGGGAAGGTTTGCATGCAAACAACCGGTTTCCATGCCTTTATTATTTGCTTTCATTGTCTCTTGTAAACTTTAGGTGGATTAATAGGTGCAATAAAATTGAAGAGTAGAAAATGTACTGAGTATGATGGACGCATAAAATTAGTGTTGATGGATTAAAAGGCAAAAGAAGCAATATGAAGAAAATTAAAGGATTAGTATCTTATCCAAACAACAATGGTGCAATGGTGCATTTTCTACTTTTGATCTGACATTATTCATTACTGACATTGTCAAATGAGTCTATTTTTACTTTCCTAGTCTTACTTTTGTTTTCTTGTAAAAAAGGGATTATTCTGAGCATCTCCTCTTTTAATATCATTACAAGAATGGTTCTTATATTGTCTATTTGTCAAACACGTGAAGCTTTGCAATGCAAATCTCTAGTTTGTGGTGGCCAATACAACGAGAATATTTTTTTCAATTCATGTTTTTTTTTTTCACAACATCTATCAGAGGGTTTTCTTGTTCTTAAAGCTTATTAAATTTTTGCTCGTTTTTGTTGTAACAAATAGAAACATAACCATGCCACGTCTCTCTGATGTTAAAAGCTGCAATGTTTTCTTGAAAATTTTTAGGCTAGGAAATAGTGTTGTTGATTCAAACCTGATGTGCATATAGTTGATGCATTCATCTAATCTTCTTTTCGACAACCATAAAGTTGGAACAGATGTTTGTTAAACAGGATAGTTATCATATTCCCTTTTATGGCTATTTTGTAGTTGGAAGATTTACATGCAAACCACTTAATTCCTATGCACTTACATATCTAACTCCTAAACTTCGATTTTTACATCTGCACCATCTTGCCTAGCATGAAAAGGGAAAGGAGGCGTGTTCAACATTTTAAAAGTTAAAATGGTCGTTTTTTTTTTTATGCTATATGAAATATTTGGGTGTTAGATATGAATATATTTAAATTGGGTGCTATGTATGTAATTGCCCATTCTTTTTTTATTTTTTTAATGCTTTCTCTGAATTTCCAAATTTTTTTAGGGACCATTTATCGACATTGTGAATAAAATAACTCATGACCTTTATGGCATTTGTATAGTGTAATGAAAACGTGAGGATGCAAGTTGTGTTGTAAATTCATGAAGTTCATTACAATGTTTTACATAGATTATCATCATATAATGATAATGGTAGCTATCTTTTTTTAATTTCTCAATCCACTCTTAGAATTTTTTTTTCTTATTTTAGTGCAATTTTAGACTTTCTTTCAATGGACGTTGAATTCTTTAATGGTTTCCCAATTACATTGCTCTTGTTTTGTTCCAGGACATGATTATCATGATAAACGTGTGGAGGAATGTTTGATTGAGTTTCAGATTTAATGATGATTGGGATGAACACCTTAATTAGGAGCTTTGTTAGACTCATACTTGTTCTATGTAGTTTTTTTTATTAGAGCATTTACTTTTATACCATGCAGTTCTTTTGCATCTACATTTCTAACACCCAAACTACAATTTTCATGTGTACAGCTTTACTCATGCAATCATTATATGCTCATATGTCTAACACAAAGTTTTTTATGGGGCACATCCTTTCATATAATGATAATGGTAGCAACCTTTTTTCATATTTCTCAATCTACTCTTAGAATTTGTTTTCTTATTTTAGTGCAATTTTAGAATTTTTTTAGTGGATGTTGAATTCTTTAATGGTTTCCCAATTACATTGCTCGTGCTTTGTTCCAGGACATGATTATCATGATAAACATGTGGAGGAATGTTTGACTGAGTTTCAGGTTTAATGATGATTGGGATGAACACCTTAATTAGGAGCTTTGTTAGACTCATACTTGTTCTATGTAGTTTTTTTTATTGGAGCATTTACTTTTATACCATGCAGTTCTTTTGCATCTACATTTCTAACACCCAAACTACAATTTTCATGTGTACAGCTTTACTCATGCAATCATTATATGCTCATATGTCTAGCACTAAAAATTTTTTATGGGGCACATCCTTTCAAAAAAAAAAACACTCGGATATGGATAAAATTCAAATTTCTGTTAGAGATTTTATATAATAAGCATTGATATGTTCTTCTATGCGAACTTATGTGACTCATTCTTATGTTATGTTGTCAATTATTTCAACATTTGGAAAGTTTAATATGGAGCTTTGCTAGACCCATATTTGTTCTATATAGTTTCTTTTTATTGGAGCATTTACTTATATACCACACAGTTCTTTTGCATCTATATTTCTAACACCCAAACTACAATTTTTATGTGTAATGCTTTACTCATGCAATCATTATGTGCTCATATTTCTAATACTAAAATTTTTCTATGGCACATCCTTTCAAAAAAAAACACCCGAATACGGATAAACTTCAAATTTCTGTTAGAGATTGTATATAATAAGCATGGAGATGTTCTTCTATGCAAAGTTATGTGAGTCATTCTTATGTTATGATGTCAATTAGTTCAGTATTTAGAAAGTTTAATATGCAGTATACAATTCTTACGTATTTACATATTCAACAGTTAAATTTAATTCCTTTTATATGCAATTCAGATTCCTTATTCCATATATTATGTCACAAATACTACTTTCACTTATATTTTAAAAGTGAAATACATCTTTTCATGCAAAGAAAAGATTAAAGTATAAATACATGCCAATTGAATACTAGACATGCAAACTTTCCTGACATTCTCATATGCATTTCCAAACATAAATTTTGGAAATGCTCAAGTGGAAACATTCATAATATGACGAATCATTGGGAGGGCTATAAGTTAGAAGGTTTAAGGTTAAGGGCAATGATGTACACACAATATTTAAAACTCTTTAATAACTAATATTTGACTAGTAGTTGCCCTTCTCACTTCTTTAGGTTGTTGGTAGCTTCAACCACAACTTTGAATGAATTGTGAACTATAGCTTCATAACATTGGTTGCCGAAAATTTAGAAATTACAATGTTGCAGAAATACGACATTGCAGATACATTAAATATGATCAGAAAGGCTTACCTGTTACATGTTCACTTGTCATTCAGGTAATAGGGATTCAAAGTTGTCGAACTTTAGAGTGTTTTGCTCGTATCTGTTGATCAATATTGGTATATAAACTTCAATATATCAGTTTCCTGTGGGATTGTAACGAATGAGAAGTATAAAGCTGAGTTCATCCCCAATATAAATTCTTGTACCCCTTCTGATTTTTTATAAGTTTATCACTTAACTTTTTATTGAAACATATATGTTAATTTATTATAAGTTTATCACTTAACTTTTTATTGAAACATATATGTTAATTTAAAAAAAAAAAATTGTAACTATTTGCTTAATCTTTAATATACACTTGTGTTACATTGTTGCAATTCTTTTTAAGCTTCGTTACAGTCGACAAGTATGCATTGAACTTTTCTTTTTTACTGCACTTTTTTGTTCATAATTCCTAATACATATAATATTATTCTCTTATTATTTACCGCACTTCACTACATATGCTCTGTCATACATGCAATAATATTATTTTGTTATTCTTTACTATGCTTTCAGCATATTTTTATAGCACTATAGGATTGCAAATGTAAAACATTTGTTTAGGATTGGGACCTTATAATACATAGTGAACATAGTTTTTTTTTTTTTTTAATTTCAACACCTTTTCAAAATTTCCTAACTAATGTTGTTTTTTTAATTACAAATAATGTTTCAAATTTTCAATAAATTAATAATAACATAATAATAATTCCTTTTTTTTTATTTATGAGAATCTCTCGAATGAGGTAAACTCAGGTTACTAACGAAAATTCTCCGGTCTAAATGAGTCTGATGATTTGTTTAGACTAAGTAAAACTAAAATTAACTGTGATATTGAGATGATGGAACCCTGAGATCTTAACCGGTGTCGCTAAACATAAAATTAAATCCTTCATCTTTTCTTCAACAATGATGAACATCATTTCAAATACTAACAACAATGACTTAGGATAGACCGTTTTAAGCATTGTTCTCCTCTCTCCTCTTTTCTCGGAAGGAGGCGATGACATGATTGAGCGGTGGACAATCTTCGAACGACGACCGAGACTACAACATGAAGTGAAGGATGATCTTCAACGGAATCGTTCCATAGTCTTAAACAACTTAAACCTCTTTAGGATTTTGAGGTTCTTCGTCTAGAACGACGTAAATTCTTACGCTATCCTTTAGGCTTTCGTGTATATATCACGTGAATATAAGTCCCAAACTCTTTTTTAGAGTTTCAAGGTTGTCATTCAGTACGACATATGTACTATATTCTTGGGCTTTTTTGCATATGTCGTGCAAATATAAGTCCCAAATTTTAATAAATTGCAAGATTGAAACATTATAATTTCTCTTTCAAATATGTAAAGACAAATCATATGTTAGTTTGAGATCATTGACTTTTCGACATCTCGTACTATTCACTCATTCGGATTCCAAAAATAACTACTCCTATTTGATTTATTCTCCCTCAACTTTTTCTACAAAAGACCGTAAAAACTCTACTTTAATTTCTTGAAGACGAAACTTCTAATTTTAATCGAGAGTTTGCTTAAGTGACTTCGGTCATTTAAGATGTAATTAGCTTCAGGGGCTTGCCTCTATAGGGAATTAGGAACTCGGGTAATATAAACCCTAACTAATCTTCATATTAGGTAGGGAAACTTGTCGGTCATACAAAAAGGTTTTGAAACTAAACGGTTGTCACAAGACTCTTTAGTTTAGGTGGTTAAGCCTACTAACAAGTGATATATTTGTCATCGGGATATCGTATTACTTGTGGTATCGTGCTCAACTATCTAAACTATTAAACAAATATGGGATCCATTTGGTCTCATTTTTCAGAATTAAAATATTATTTTCAAAATTAAAGTTAAATATACATAGATATTAAATCCTCAAAAATTAGTTTCAATTTTTGAAAAAAATGACTGACACCACAAACTTCTAGTGCTAGACCAAATGTGATCCACCCTTTGGTCAAGTTCATCTTAAATAACTAAAGTCACTTAAGAAAACTCTCGATTAAAATCAGAAGTTTCTTCTTCAAGAAATTAAAGTTGAGTTTTTACAGTCGTTTGTAGAAAAAGTCGAGGGAATATAGATCAAATAGGAATAATTATTTTTGGAATCTGAATGATTGAATAGTAGATGTCAAAAAGTCAGTGACATCTCAAACTAACATATGATTTGTCTTTATATCTTTGAAAGAGAAATTATAATGTTTCAATCTTGCAATTTATTAAAATTTGGGACTTATATTTGCACTGCATATGCAAAAAAGCCCTGAAATATAGGAGTACTCATGTGGTACTGAACGACAACATCGAAACTCTAAAAGAGTTTGAGACTTATATTCAAGTGATATATGATCGCACAAAAGCTTAAAAGATAGTGTAAGGATTTATGTTGTTATAGACGAACAACCTCAAAGTTCTAAAGGGGTTTAAGTTGTTTAAGTCTATTGAACGATTCCGTTGAAAATCATCCTTCACTTCATGTTGTAGTCTCGATCGTCGTCCGAAGATTGTCCACCGCTCGATCGTGTCATCGCCTTGTTTCGAGAAAAGAGTAGAGGAAAGAGCGATGCTTAGAACGGTCTATCCTAAGTCATTGTTGTTAGTGTTTGAAATGGTGTTCATCGTTGTTGAAGAAAAAATGAAAGATTTTATTTTATGTTAAGCGACATTGGTTAAGATCTCATGGTTCCATCATCTTGACATCACTGTTAATTTTGGATTTACTTAGTCTAAACAAATCATTAGGCTCATTTGGACTGGAGAATTTTCGTTAGCAATCACAGGTTACCTCATCCGAGAGATTCTCGTAAATCCAAAAAAAAGTGAATTATTATTATGTTATTATTAATTTATTGAAGTTTTAAAACATTATTTGTAATTAAAAAAACATAGTTAGTTATGAAATTTTAAAAAGGTGTTGAAATTTTTAAAAAAAGTATGTTTGCTATGTATTATAAGGTTTCAATCCTAAACATATGTTCTACATTTGTTATCCTAGAGTGCTATAAAAATATGTTGGAAGCATAGTAAAGAATAGCAAAATAATAATATTGCATGTATGACAGAGCATATGTAGTGAAGTGTGGTAAATAACAATATAATAATATTGCATGTATTAGGAAATATGAATAATAAAATGCAGTAAAAAAAGAGAAGGTCAGTGCATACTTGTCGACTATGACGAAGCTTAAAAAGAATTGCAACCATGTAGCACAAGTGTATATTAAAGATTAAGCAAATAGTTGCAATTAAATAAAAAATGTAACATGTATGTTTCAATAAAAAGTTAAGTAATAAGCATATGAAAAATCAGAGGGGGTAAAAGAATTGGGGATGGGCCCAGCTTTAGACTTCTCATTCGTTATAATCCTACAGGAAACTGAGGTATTAATGGTTTATATACCAATATTGATCAACCGATAAGAGCAAAACACTCTAAAGTTGGGCAGCCTCGAATCCCTATTACCTGAATGATAAGTGAACATGTAAATGGTAAGTCTTTTCGATCATATGTGATGTATCTGCAGTGTCTTATTTCCGCAGCATTGTAATTTCTAAATTTTCGGCTATAGTTCACAAGTCATTCAAAGTTGGGGTTGAAGCTACTAACAACCTAAAGAAGTGAGAAGGGCAACTACTAGTCAAATATCAGTTATTAAAGAGTTTTGGCTATATAAGCATGAATATTGTGTGTACATCATTGCCCTTAACCCTAAACCTTCCAACTTATAGCCCGCTCGATGATTCATATATCTTCATATTTTGAATGTCTCCATTTGAACCTGAGCATTTCCAAAATTGACGTTAAGGAAAACATATAAGAATTTCAAGAAAGTTTGCATTTCTAGTATTCAATTATCATGTCTTTATGTTTCTGACACCAAACTTTAATCTTTTCTTTGCATCTTTGTATTTCACTTTTAAAATATAAGTGAAAGTAGTATTTGTGACATAATATAAGGAATAAGGAAACTGAATTGCAGATAAATGGAATAAAATTTAACTGTTGAATATGTAAATACGCGAGAATTGAATACTACATATTAAACATTCAAATACTAAAATAATTGACAGCATAACATAAGAATGACCCGCATAATTTTGCATAGAAAAACATCTCAATGCTTATTATATACAATCTCTAACAAAAATATGGGTATCCGAGTGTTTTTTTTTTCAAAGAATGTGTCATAAAAAACTTTTAGTGTTAGACACATGAGCATATAATGATTGCATGAGTAAAGCATTAAGTTGGGGATTAGAAATGTAGATGCAAAAGAACTGCGTGGTATATAAGTAAATGCTCCAATAAAATAAAACTACATAGAACAAGTACATGGGTCTAGCAAAGCTTCATATTAAACTTTTCAAATACTGAAATAATTAACAGCATAACATAAAAATGAGTCACATAAGTTTGCATAGAAGAACATATCAATGCTTATTATATACAATCTCTAATAGAAATTTGAAGTTTATATATATACGAGTGTTTTTTTTCTTTGGAAAGGATGTAACCCATAGAAAACTTTTAGTGTTAAACATATGAGCATATAATGATTGCATGAGTAAAGTGGTACACATGAAAATTGTAGTTAGTGTGTTAGAAATGTAGATGCAAAAGAACTGCTTGGTGTAAAAGTAAATGCTCCAACAAAATAAACTACATATAGCAAGTATGGTTCTAGCAAAGCTCCTAATTAAAGTGTTCATCCCAATCATCATTAAACCTGAAACTCAGTCAAATATTCCTCCACATGTTTATTATGATAATGATGTCCTGGAACAATGCATGAGCAATGTAATTGGGAAACCATTAAAGAATTCAGCATCAACTAAAAAAAAAGTCTAAAAATGCACTAAAATAAGAAAAAAAAAATTCTAAGAGTAGATTGAGAAATAAAAAAAAAGGCAGCTATCATTATCATTACATGATGATAATCTATGTAAAACATTGTAATGAACCTTGTGAATTTACAACACAACTTGCATCCTAAGTCTGCATTATACTATAAAAACGCCATAAAGGTCATGAGTTATTTTATTCACAATGTCGATGAATGGTCCCTAAAAAATTTTGGAAATTCAGAGAAAGCATTAAGAAAAATAAAAAAAGAAGGGATGGTTACATACATAGCACCCAATTATAATATATTCATATCTAACACCCAAATATTTCATATAGCATAAAAAAACCACCATTTTTACTTTTAAAATGTTGAACACGCCCCCTTTCCCTTTTCATGCTAGGCAAGATGGTACAGATGTAAAAATTGAAGTTTAGGAGTTAGATATGTAGGTGCATAGGAATTAAGTGGTTTGTATGTAAATCTTCCAACTACAAAATAGCCATAAAAGGGAATATAATAATTATCCTGCTTAACAAACATTTGTTCCACCTTTATGGTTGTCGAAAAGAAGATCAGATGAATGCATCAACTATATATACATCAGATTAGCCTAAAAATCTTAAAGAAAACATTGCAGCTTTCAACATCAGAGAGATATCACATGATTATGTTTCTATTTGTTACAACAAAAACGAGCAAAGAATTTAATAAGCTTTAAGAACAAGAAATCCCTCTGATAGATGGTGTGAAAAAAACATGAATTGAAAAATTATTCCCGTTGTATTGGCCACCACAAACTAGAGATTTGCATTGCAAAAAAACATAAATGGGTAACATAAATATCTTTGTAGCTTCACGTGTTTGACAAATAGACAGTATAAGAACCATTCTAGTAATAATATTAAAAGATGAGATGCTTAGAATAATCCCTTTTTTACAAGAAAACAGAAGTAAGACGAGGAAAGTAAACATAGAAGCACTTGGCAATGACGGTAATGAATAATGTCGGATCAAAAGTAGAAAACGCACCATTTTAGTTTGGATAAATGATTAAAGAGTGTAACTGAGATATTAATCCTTTTCTTCAAAAACCATTTTTTTTAGCTACTTTTCTTCATTTTGCTTCTTTTGCTTTCTAATCCATCAACGCTAATTTTATGCATCCATCCTACTCGGTGCATTTTTTGCTCTTCACTTTTATTGCACCTATTAAACCACCTAAAGTCTATAAGAGACAATGGAAGCAAATAATAAAGGCATGGAAACTGGTTGACTGCATGCAGACCTTCCAATATCTCCTTACCACATCTGCCTGGGCATAAGATATCATCAGAGCCCTTTTAAAAATCATTAATAAAGATTTAGGTGTTAAACAAATCCGCAAGGTATAAAAATACTCAAATGCATCTGTGGCTGCCCACATTGGTTCCCGACTTCTATATGAATTGCTCCAATGATAAAGAGTTTATGTTCAATTCCTTTTATCATTTTGTGCTTGTAAATCCTTCAAACCAAGCTAGGCATAAAGGCTCTTAAAAAATCATAATACTTGAGATAAATAGATGAAATCCATATCATAAACACAAAATTTATACAAATACAGTAAAATATTAGAAAGAAAGATATAAGAGATTAAAAAAGAAAAACCAACATAGATATGATCGATTCATTGCGAATGAAGTAGACTTTTTATTCCAATATTATTTTATTTTAAGCAGCATAAAATTCTCTTTTTTCGTATACCTCACATGCCCAATTCATAGAACATTAGACTTGAGATAAATAGATGAAACCCATATCATAAACACAAAATTTATACAAATATAGTAAAATATTAGAAAGAAAGGTAAGAGAGATTAAGAAAGAAAAGCTAAC
>NEWO01000155.1:259248-272758 GCA_003013225.1 Phalaenopsis aphrodite | reverse complement strand
TCTATTTTTGCATACCTCGCATGCCTAATTCAGACAACATTAGACTTTAGAAAAATAGATGAAACCCATATCATAAACACAAAATTTATACAAATGTAGTAAAATATTAGAAAGAAAGGTAGAGAGATTAAGAAAGAAAAGCCAACATAAATATGACTGATTCATTGTGGTTGAAGTAGACTTTTTATTCCAATATTATTTTATTTTAAACAGCATAAAATTCTCTATTTTTGTATCTCTATACACACCTCTCACATGCCCGATTCAGACAACATTAGACCCATACTCTATAACAAATCCACATGGTCAATATTGGTACATAGACTTCGATACTTCGGTTTCCTGTGGGATTATAACGAATGAGAAGTCTAAAGCTGAGCTCATTCCCAATCTAAATTCTTGTAGCCCCTTCTGATTTTTCATATGCTTATCACTTAACTTTTTATTGATACATACATGTTAATTTTTTTTATTTAAATTATAATTATTTGCTTAATCTTTTATATACACTTGTGCTACATGGTTGCAATTCTTTTTAAGCTTCGTTATAGTCGACAAGTATGCACTGACCTTTTCTTTTTTTACTGTATTATTGTTCATATTTCCTAATATATGCAATATTATTCTCTTGTTATTTGCCGCACTTCATTATATATGTTTTGTCATACATGCAATATTATTATATTGCACACCTCATTTTTCATAATTGAAATATTATTTTCAGAAGTTAAAAATACATACATATTAAAGCCTAAAAATTAGTTTCAATTTTTGAAAAAAATGACCGACACCCCAAGACTTAAAACTTCCTCCCCAATAAAAATTGGGCTTTCTCGCAACCTTTAACCTAGTGCTAGACCAAATGTGATCCACCTTTTGGTCAAGTTCATACTTAGGCGCATCTACAGCTCAAATCAAAGCAAAGAGGGGGTGTGTGGCAATAATACGAAGCTACGCAGCCCATCCAATTGAAGTCTCACCTCTTGGACTTAGGTATAGGGTCTGTTTGGCGCAGCTGCAGATTCTCAGCTTTTCAGCTGCAGCTGCGCTGCCCCAGGAAGCAGCTGTGGGGAAGCAGCTGCGGGGAAGCTGACTGTCTGTTTGGTGCAGCTGTGGGAAAAAGGCTGTAGGGCAGCTGTTTCATGTTAAAATGACCAAACTGCCCCTGTTTGTTAAAACTATTTTTAATTTTTGGTTTATTTGTATGAATTTGAGTGTAATATACATAAAATTCAGATAAATAGTATTTCTTTATAGAAAATTTTTAAAAAATATTTTGTAATTTCGAATACCTATTTTAATTAAAGAAAATTTTGTTAAAAAATATTTTACATATTTTCAAACAAAATATTATTTATTTATAGAAAGTTTTTAAAAAATATAGAAACATATATTTTAGAAGCATAAATTAAGATCTAAACTAATTATACATAAGTAATGGTTAGAAGATCATAATTTGTTGGATATTTTGCATAAGTTTTTAAAAAATATTTAACATCTAAAATTACATATTTTGTTGGATAACACTTAATTTTTTAAGAACATAATTCAAAATTAATTCTCAATTTTGAATTCTTCAAAAGTTTCTTGAAAACCCATTATAATCTAAACAGCTACCAGCTAAATGCAATTAATGATCATTCATAACCATTTATGAAAAGTTTTAATCTTTAATAAAGTTATTTATTACATCACCAGTGAACTAAATTAATATCTCCTAACAAACACTCCTAATTTGACTGTTTTGTCATTATAAGAAATTGCAAATCAATCAAATATTAACCAACGCATTAGTTATTTGTTCTCGAATGGCTGTCATTTCAATTGCACCTTCCCCCTCCTTAGTACAACTGGTTGATTGTTCACTCTCATCTTATAACATAGAACTACCAATTTGGTTTTCAGATGAGTCTTCAGCTATTTCCTGTTGATTTGCTTCAGCATTGAGGAAGTCAACGTCATATCGAGACGGGTGTCGCCTAATATAATTGTGTATTGTCATCGTCGCTATTACAATCTGAAACTCATCGCATATATGAACAAACCAATTCAAGTAAACATGGATAGAACCCAATCACAGAAGCCCGAAATAGGTAAAACTACAACATGGATTGGCAATGTCAATTCGAACCCAAATCAACACGTTCACTTCGGGTAAGAGTAAAATGAAACGTAGAAGTAATATTTCGTCAGGAAACGTAAAACCGTGAGGAACCGCAAAACCACAAAACCGCAAAACCGCAGATCCGCAATAGTCTACTGCAAGATCTGCAACTTGGATGGACAATGCCAAATTGATCCCAAATCTAGGGGCACTATTCAGGTAAAAATTAAATGAAGTAATTTCTCTTGTGCCACAAGATCTACCTAAAGCCATTATTCGTTAAGAAGCAACAGATCCACCGCAGGGAAGGAGGAGAAAAGAGAAATGACAGAAACAGGAAAGAAATGAGAAGGAGAAACCATCACGAGCCGCAAAACGCACATCCTTCGTCAGATCCTCAAAGAAAGAAGAAAATAGCTTGTCTTACCTTAGATCTGTCGGTCGAGGGACGACGAAAGAGGAGAAGGAGAAGGGGACTCGAGGGAAGCAGCGGGGAATCACCTAGGGTGGACGGGCAGACGCGGGGAAGCAGCGGGAATCACCGAGGGTAGATAGAGGGAAAAGGATTAAAATTTAGGTCGAAAGCGGGAGACGCGATAGAAATCCCGCGGCCCGCTTTCGCTCCGCTGCCGCCGCCAAATTGCCCAAAGTCGCGAACCAAACGCATAGCTTTCGCGAGAAGTCACGGTGAATGCCCGCGCCGCACCTAAAACGTGCTCCCAAACATAGTCATAGACTCAAAACTCCTAAATTTGTCTCGGTTTGGGCTTTTGTGAAGAAACTTAACAATTCATGTCTACTTAGTCATATAGATAGCTTCGTCTCACCTAGATGAAGGTGTATGAACAAACCCCATATGATTTAGTTTAGAATCGAGTGAGATATTATGGTTGGACCATGGATGATTCTCGATTTATTGTCCCGCGGGGACAATTAACATATTTGCCCATTTTTGTGTATTTGGAACTAATGGTGTTGATCTGTTCAGGTGGAACTACGATTCAAATCAAATGTATTTTGGATCATCGGATTGGCCCGTGGAGTAAAATGATAATTTCTTAGAGTGATTTTGAGGTAGTGTTTATGCATAAGAACTTTGAACTGAAGAATTTCACGTAAAAATTGCTTCAAACCATCATTGAAAATATTTGCACGGTCTTTAAATACAACAATAAATATCGTGAAACTTTTCAAGTGATATTTTGAGCCAAAATATAATCTCGGAAGAGGAAATGATAAAAAGAATCTGTCGATCAGGGTTGTTTCAAGTTTCAGTCAAGATCAAACTCGAGTGAAGTTTAGCGGAGTTCAAAATGGAGAGAAAAGGATTAGTAAAATGAGGTCAACAGTCCATTATTTGGTTATATAAGTTGTATTTGATTGGCAGTTACATCTCGGCCTTATATAAGAGCAAGAAGGGTGTTTATCCAATCATCGTTGTGGGGGTGATTCTAAGTGCAAATAAGATGGATAGGAGCATGTCAACCCATTTTCCATTTACTCCTTCAACCTTATTTATTTGATTGAGTGCCAACTTATTAGTAACTTCGACTTGTTCGTTGGTCTGCTGGTGATGAATCGAGACAAATTTCAAGTTTATCCTCTGATTTTGACAATAATCCCACCCTTAATTGTTCAGCTCCTTTTCATTTTCGATTATCATCACCATCGAAAGTTTGTAGTGAGAAATTAGATTTGTCCAAATAAAATTTTTTGGAGCCTGACTGTAATATGGGTGAGAACTTTAGCCTCTATATATTTTGAAAAGTTGGCAATCATTACCATTATGAATTTTCACAGCCTTTTGGAGGATGGAAATGGACCTAGAATGTTGAGCCCCCATACCACCAATGGTGAGGAACTTATGATGAGTTGTCATTTGTTACACATTTTGAGTTGAATGGGTGCAGATTTCTAGCATTATTCATATGTTCTTAAGAAGCTCTTTACATCTCTTTTGAGGTTCGGACTGAAGTATCCCTTGCAAAACACCTGATTTGCTTGTGTATTTTTTTATGGACATCAGTTTCCTAGTTCTCTCGTTTGCACAATAGATATGAAGAGGTAACTGACCTATGAAAAGTTCTTCTTCAAGAAGGAGGTGGTGCGCCACCTTGACTCTAAAATGCTTGCCATCTTTAATGGTTAAAGAGAGTTCCTTAGTTTTGAGGAAGTGAATGTGTATGGGTTTCGACTAGACCACTGCAATTTGGCAGTAGGTTGATGACTTGGTGATCCACCTAAAAGTTACCTATTTTAAATTTATATTTCATGCTCATTTTATGTATATTTTTTATGATATTGCATTTTAAAGGAATGTATTTTTCATATTTTCTGTTTCAAATACATGGAATGGACGTTTAGAGAAAATGAGGACAAGATGAAGCAAAAATGGAAGATTTTGTATGGCGACATAACACCAGGTATCGAGCAAGCTGGGCGCTATAGCGCTAGTAACCAACTTTCTAGAATATCCATTGAATTTAGCCAATTTTTAAAGGGGTGTGTTGGAGAAGGCTTCTTGAAGGTTTTAGAGTGTGTGTGTGTGTGTGTCTTTCTTTTGTGTAAGAGTTTGGAGATCGCTTCAAGGAAACTTCAGGATTTTCTTGGAGAGAAGACATAAAGATAATTATCTTGTATTTATGTTTAAGTTTTTGTTGTAAGACTTGACTATCAATATAAATCATGTTTTTTTTTATCTGCATGAATTTTGAGTAGTTCCATTTCTTTCTCCTTGCATTTGGAAATTAATTTTTGTGGGATGAAAATGATTTAAAGATTTCTTTTTATTTTAAAACACTGATGATATTTTCACTGGTTCTTCATTGACTTTGCAAATTGATCATTTGTATTGTTAAAATCCATTGAGAAATTTATGAACCGGAAGGGCTATGATTTCACCAACTTGTGAGTACAACATTTCAACTTGGGCAAAGTTGCAATCACTTGAGGGGGAGTGCAAATAGATAGGGAGATAAGTTTTGATGGGAGTAGAATTGATGTTTCTAGGGTGACAAACTAGATTCTTTTATCAATTCAGTCTAGAGTTTAGATTGTAAGGGTCCCTAGTTGGTCATATAGAGAGGGCCCAGTGGGTAATCTGGAAGTGAGAGACCAGAATCTACTCAACACTACTACACAAGTTAGTGAAAAACTCTAGGTTAGCCACTGTTATTTACTAGCACCGAGAGGGGGTAAAGAATTTGAATGCTTCTATTTGTCACAAT
Organism: Phalaenopsis aphrodite; assembly: GCA_003013225.1. NCBI lineage: Eukaryota > Viridiplantae > Streptophyta > Magnoliopsida > Asparagales > Orchidaceae > Phalaenopsis > Phalaenopsis aphrodite. Next base: position 267,427 of record NEWO01000155.1, on the reverse strand, counting down.
ACATCATTTTATTTTTATACATCATTTTATCTTTTTCATCATTCAAATCCTATTTGTCACAATACATCATTTTATCTTTTTCATCATTCAAATCCTACATTGATTAACATCTCTTTGCAATGGAAGAGATCTTTTCATAACATTTCAAACTATCTTTTAAATTTTATTAATCTTTTACACTTTATTAGCATTTTAATCTTTGCTAGTTTTTTTTTTATTTGTTCTCATTTTCTACCTAAATTTAGTGTTAAACTGTTATCAACATTTCGACATTGTTCTCCTATCATATTTATCTGCAATTTAGATAGAAGTTTTACAAGTCAATATTAAGAATTTTTGTTTTCCTCGTGTGATTGATACTGGGGTTTTTAAGGAAAATCCTATGTTACTTGAAACAATATGTATACTTGCATGGTACCCTTAATGTGAAGGCATATTATTTATTTTCTAAAACATTTCATTCACACTAGTCGCTAAATATAATTTGTGTCAAGTTTTTTGCAATTTTAAGAAATTTAAATATTAACGTAATTGTGGGTTGGGTCACTTGGTTGCCTTCTTAAACATGTTTGATTATAAAGTATTCAAAATTTTCTATTGTCATCTTAGATTTAACAAAATACCTCATCATTGTTTTTTCCTGCACTTTGAACTAACCATTTATTTGGTTGGTCAATGGATATGAGTTAGATCTTACAGAGAGAAGTTGCACTCTGATTTCATGTGTGAGACATAGCCCAACGATAAAAGCTTCATACTTGGCATGGTTATTAGTCATTTAAAACTTTATTTCTGTGAAATGGAGGGTATGTTATTAGTCATTTCATACTCGACTTATTATTGTGAGCCCTATGTCTGTCCCTTGGAGGTTTAAGGCCTTATCAATGTATAAAGTCCATGATAGATTTGGTATGGGTATTCTGTTGTTGTTGTCGCTTAATCCTGAGAAATCAACAAGAAAATTTGCTATTGCCTGTGCATTTATTATTGTATGGAAGACAAAAGAAAAGTTAAACTCCCTAAGTTTTATTGTCAACTCGAGGAGGTGGTTAGACTATTCTGGTTTTGCTCGCACTGATTTGAGTGGATGTTTAATAATCACTTAAACCATATGCCTATGAAAATATGGTTGCAGTTTTTTATATTGAAATAATGAAAGCAAACGTTAGCTTTTTCATAATTGGGTAAATGAGCTTCACCCCTCTTGGAACATAGCTAACATAATAGATTTGGAATTATTTCTCTAGCTCTTCCCGTAAAAAGATTGAGGTGATCGCCTCAAGCCCTACACAGAGATATAGTATGATATTTTCATATGGCTTTGGCTATTGACTAAGGGAGATAGGGTTAGAGATTTTTTCAACAGCTTGAAAGCTTGTTCACAGTTGCATGTCCATGTGAAGCCTTTGATATTCCACAAAGCTTTGAAGAATTTCATGCATTATGTACCTAATTTAGAGATGAACATGCTCGATCCTGCGACCGACCTATCTCTAGATCTTTGATGTTGCAATGTGATGAAATGTTTATAATCGCCTGAATCTTTTCTGGGCTCGCTTTTATCCCTTCTTGGAATTGCAGATAACCTAAGAATTTATCAGTCTTTGTTCCAAAGGGTACACTTGAGGGGGTTTAATTTCCTGTTATATTTGTTTAATTTTAAAGGTTTCATTGAGGTCATTTATATGTTTTTTCTATGAATTACTAATGCATCATCGACATAAATTTCGACATCTTTTTCTATTATAAGTAAATTACATCCATCATTCATTGGTAGGTCAAGTCAGTATTTTTAAGTCTAAAGAGTAATCTATTATACCAAAAATTATATTTGTAAGTAAATTATATTTGTTTAATTTTAAAGGTTTCATTGAGGTCATTTATAAGTTTTTTTTATGACTTACTAATACATCATTGACATAGATTGCAATATCTTTTTTCTACTAGAAGAAAATTACATCCATCATCCATTGGTAGGTCAAGTTAGTATTTTTAAGTCTAAACAGCAATCTATTATACCAAAAAACTCTCTATTGGTAGGTCAAGTTAGTATTTTTAACTCTAAAGAGCAATCAATTAAACCAAAAAACTCTCTCTATTGTGATGAATGTGTATATTTTGGTGTCAGTCGAATGCATATTTTCCTGATTGTAACCTGAGAAAGCATTATGGAAACTCTTGATGGTGTGCCCGATTGTAAAGTCTAAGAGTGTATCAATCTTGGGGAGAGGATGTCTGCCTTTTAGACAAACATAATTTAGGTTGATGAAATTGATGCACATCCACCACTTTCCCATTACCTTGTGAACCATCACCACAATCACTTTCCAATCTGGGTACTCTACCTCTTTCATTTATCTTACTTCCAGCAGCTTATGAATTTCTTCTTTGATTGGCTCGGCTAGGGATAAATCCCCTTCCCTTATTTTTTTTGCTTTATTGGTTTGGTTGAAGGGTTGACGTTGAGACGATGGTAAGCCGCATCAATGGAAACTCTTGGCATATCTTCGGCTAACCAAGCAAAGACGTCACGATAACCTCAGAATGTTCCAACGAGATTTTCTTTATGATTTGCATCAAAAGAGGTGTTTAATCAGTAATACATACTTTTTTATCACAACTGGTGGAGATTTCTTCAATTGTCTTTTGGTTTCTAGGCCACTCCCTTGCAGCATATCCAACTCTAGCAATTCCCGATGTATGATATTGATGTCCTACAAGTAGCTGGTGTGTGATTGCTCCAAATCTCCTTGTGTTGTGATGGTTTTTGCATTCCAAAAATTTTACTTTTAAGTGGTAGGTGAGATTACTACCTTGTAGATGTTCAATAAAGGCTGCCTGATGATGGCAAATCAATTACAATGAAATCAAACATAGCATTGAATTGTCTATCGACCTCTCCTCAGATGATATGTAGCATAACTCTTTTGAGAAACCGTACAAGGGTCTGAATGTAGCCATCAAGCACCCGAATTCGAGATCCATTTTATTAAATATAAATTTGAACAAGATATTTATTGAACTTCTGGTATCGACGAGAATGCCCTCTATTTGGAAGCTTTTATGAGAGTCATAACAAAAATCACATCATTGTAAGGGTTTCCCTTATGAGGTATCTTCGTTGATAAACGTGTGTACAAATGATGTGTGAGTGGTTGTAAGGATGAGGTGACCATGTATGGCTCTTTTCTTTGAAATCTTTTTAGACGTGTTCAAAACCACCTTGCCCTTTTATCTTTGGAGCCTTTCCTGGATATCGATCAATCACACCAGTTGTGACAAATTCCTTTAAATTCCTAGCTTAAATCGGCTCTTTAATTAGGGCCTAAAGGTGATGACTTTACTCACCATCGTGCTCGTGATCCTGATATTAGGCACAATACTTTTTCAGATCATGAGCATATCCCCAACCCTTCATGGGCTCAGGCTTCTAATAATAACCCTTATTTTGGATGGTGATGGGTATAAGAGGATTTGTGCTAGTAGAGTGTTTAATTAATGTCTTAGCATTTCATCAGAACGCGACACACACTCAGATAATATAAATGATGGGAGGAAACACTAAATATATATACGTGGAAAACCCAAAAAAGAGAAAAAAACTACAGCGTCTTGCCTAATTTAACAAATCCACTATAAATTGGTTATTATATATATAACCCCTTCTCTCTTAGGAGAAAAAATGTTACACAGTCTTTTGGGCTACAACGTCAGAGCACGGATGAACTTGTCGCCCCATGGCAGGGAGGATCGCGGCGGTGAGCAGTGTTTAAGGCTTCAATGCACCGTCTTCAAGGTTTGTGCTGCGTCTAGGATAATGTGTTGCTTCGTAAGTTATTTCATGCAATGCTAATGGTGGTCGACCTCGGTCGGTGAGTGGTGGTCAACGGTGGTTGGCAGTTGCAGGAGCAGGAGGCGTTAGTTGGATCGTTGGTGCTGACGTCGACTCCTTTTCCAAGCTTCAATCTTTTTCAGATTTCAAATTCTAAGTCCCCTCTCAAGAGTGGGGTAAGGTTTTATTTACAGAGTCCTAGTTGTAATTAATGAAAGAATCAAAATCACTTTGATCAAACAGCCTAGAGAGATTATCTTGGTCGGATAACATTTGAAGGACTTTTGATTGTCTTAAAAATATTAGAATTAAGAGATCTTATGGTCTTTGCTTTTTTTCTTGTAGAGATGCTCATTGAATATAAGCTCACCAAATTCGACATCAGTTTGACCTTCCAAATATGCCTGAAAAGGTTCTCGAAGAAGTTAAATGGCTTGATTTGGGCTTGATTTGATTCAGATTTGATCGATTTTGGTAATGTTGGGTTCGTCCCATCAAATAGATTGGTTTGACTATAAGTTTACTAAAATCAGAGTTTTTGATCACTTTTAATCAAATCTGAATGTTTCTTGCTCAAATGAATGACCCAAGATTTGTCATTCCTTAAGATTCATGTTAGATGTTGGAAATTTGTTTCTGACATATCAGATGGCTTCCATAAACTCTATAATTGAGCACTTAACAAAGTCGGCTAAGGGATTTTATGAGTCAGTGGCGCTGGTCTTTCTAGATAATACTACTCGTCTCTCTCGATAATGCCTTCGAATGCAATTAAGAATGATTGTCTTCATACAGGGGGTGTGACAATGGTCGTGGTTGATGGTTGAAGCTCCAAACACCATCCTGAGAAGTCCTTTTTGGTGGATTTGGATGTGATCTTACGGTTCTCAAAGTACTATGGATAGATTGTAATTCTATGCTGAGATGTGGTCATTATAAAGTTCCAACAATTCTGCAAGTGTCTTAGGTTGTTGCAGTCCTAAGGCATACCAAAAAGGACCTTCTCTCAGCCACTGGCCAAGGGCTGGTGTGCGACCATGGGTTCCAAATCTTGCACTTCCAATATTTTCCTCTAAAATCATGAAATGAATATATGAATGATTTACCTGTTTTCTGTCATAGCTCCAAAAATGCCTAAGAATTTTTTCAGGGCTTCTGTGCACATGAAAATTGTGTCATGAACATTTCTTTGAACTCAACGAATGATGTGATTACTCCAAGTGGCGAGCTTTTGAACCGCTGAAGCAAAGACTCCTTCAGGGTCATAAGGAAAAGTTGGCACTTCAATGCATCATTTACCCTTAGTCGACACACAATTGACTCAAAAGAGGCAATGTGATCGGTCAGGTCGGTCTCCCTCAGAACTACTCCAGATTTGGGAGCTTGAATCGTTTGGGGGCTTCAACTTAAGAGATTCATCAAGAGAAAGCATTATCAGGGATTGGCAGACTTATTTGTGTGTCTCATTCTATCTCAATCTCATGGTGCATATATGGCATTTTCTTGTTGATGTCTCAGCGCACACACATGATGTTGGGGAGGGTGCCCTTCTGCAATCGAGCCAATTTTTTTATGTACAGGAACCACTTGTTGACCACCTGTTGGAGTACTAGGTCTTTGTTTAATTGTCACCCTAACCATTTCTCTTATTTGATCTTTAAGTTCTTAAATTTTCTAGGTCACAAGCTATTGTGCACTCCAATTTACTTGGGTTCTCACAGATACTTTATTCCTCTTGTGTTGATGCTCTTCTAGTTTGCAGCCTGACTCCATATTTACCACACCTTTTAAGAGGTGTTGAACTTATATTTGTCCTCAAGTCATGCCCAAGAAAAAGAAAGCACACAAAGGGAAGAAGGAATAAGAATTCCATGAGAAAAGATAAAAGATTTCTAGAAGTTCTGTAACGGAGAAAAGAGAATCAGAGAATGTTTTCATTTTTTTTTTTTTTTTGTACAATGCTTTTTATTTAAAGGAGTTGACCTCACCCAAAAAAGACATGTATCATTTAAAATCAAAGAATCCTATCAAAAGGCCTGAGACCCTATATAATTTCAGCTTAATCGCTTGCTTCTTCTAGCAGTAATGGTTGAAAGGACGACGACTTCATGAAGTATCATGCCCCTTTCTACCTTTATCTTAAGTACAATATTTGATGCTTATGTCATTTGTTCTCAGCTTTGAGTTGGTTGATCACGAATTTGAGTTTTAACCATGTTACATAAAGCACCAACCCTTGGGTGGTTCACTCCTCTGAATTTGTTATATGTTGGATTGTCTACTAAGTGTGGTCCACATTAGTCATCTATATATTGGTCTTAGTCACTCGGCCTTAGAGTTTGGTTGGCCCAAAATCAGCTAACCTTGGATGTTCGCATCCTATCTTGCTTTTTTGGCTCTTCAGCGCTAGGTGATAAACCCTTAAAGTTTGAGATTTTCGGCCGCTCATCTTCATTGTGCAAGTTCGTCGGTCTCAACATCATCTGAGAAGCAGACTTTTTCATGTTTACTTGCATATTTGGTCAAGTGAATGGAGCATTCAAACTGGGGAGTTCTAAGAAATCCAAAGTGGAAAATACAATCATTGAAATCGCTAGATTTATGATGTAAAATAAGATTTCTCCCAAAATCTATCTTGGAAGATAAAAACACAATTAAAATTCCCTAAAATCAACCATGCCTCATTAATGAGAGTGGAAATTTCAATGGTTGCCAGCCCAAAGACTTCAAAACTTGCACTTTTTTATTTTTAATATATAATATTTAATTACATGTAACAATATGCTTTCCTAAACGTCAATTTCTGAAGATAAGTGGAGCAGCACCATACCAATCTTCATGGAATACATCTCCATGGCCCATTTGAAAGAGTCTTATATCTGTTCTGAAGTGGACATCTAGCCAGATTTTTGTTGAAGGAATTGCATGAAATAATAATAAAATATATTTTACATCACCTGTATGATTGAAGAAACCGAGTGACTATTTTCTCACACTTAAAAAGGATAATCACATCAAATATAACACCAATATTAACTTATACACATGTTCATGATACCAAGATGTTATAAGTGTTTTTAGGCATTAGATATGTAAGTAAATAAGAACTGGGTGCCATGCATGTAAATTTATCATGCTCTTAAATTCAAAATCTTGCACATGTGACAGTAAGCAGGTTGGAAAATACATTACTCTGTTGCTGCAGAATTCCTCCACTGTAGCAGCGACATCTCTCATTTCTGGGCCTAAGATTCTGTTAAAAAAACAAAAGCAGCAGAAAGAACCAACGAAGAAAATGGAGAAGGGAATGCGGATAAATATTTACAAGCAAGAAAATAATAAATTAAGACTTGATTAATTAGAAAAGTTTGCTTCTACCAAAACCTGCTAAGGCGCATCATCTTCTTCCAGTAGTTTATACACAACCTCACCAAATTTATTTTTTTTTACCATATAACCCCAAACTAAAACAAACATTGTCATATTGAGGATTATATTGCAAGGCCTATATATAGATATATGGCCAAGCTGCCATGATAAATCAGGGATAACTAACCGAAGTTATCATGGCGAGACAAGTATCCTTCAAGACACTTTTAGACTCAATTAGACCGACGCGCCAGAACCCATGCCTTCCGATGGCATCTGAGGCCTGAGCATAAGCCAGCATGGCAAACCCCCAACACATGAGAATTGCCAACGGATTTTAAATGTAGAAGGACAACAACATGGACTGCCACCATATATAAATGCCCAACTTTACCCCCTTGTCTTTGCTCTCTTCATGCCGAGGCTGTTATTGAAAGGAGATACGGAGCCAGACATGTGCGAGCCTTCTTCACGGAGAGTGCCATTAAGCATTGCTAGTTCTCTGAGCTGCTGCTTTTTTATGAAATCTTGGGATTCATCCTGTTTGTGAAAATCAGAGAATTCAGGGCAAAGTGAAATTGAAAAGTTGTTTACATTTAAAGATAGGAATATTTTTTCTAAAAGAAAGAAAATGCTTACGACAGGTTTGATCAGCTCCGTGAGAATATCTCGAGCTTGAATCAGGCGAGCATCGATGATTTCTACTGGCAACTCTGCTTCGATTAGTATGTGAAGGGGCTCATTTAAATGTTCATACCCTGGTTTTCCTCTCATCATCTCCTCCTGTGGTGCAAATCTTTATTAGCAGCACATCTAAGATACACAGCATAACAAGTTCAGACCGTAAAATGAGGAGAATAAACTGTACCTCTCTCTCTCTCTCTCTCTCTCTCTCTCTCTCTCTTTCTCTCTTTCTCTTTTTTTTTTTCTCTCTCTTCAAAAGTTTTTTTTTTTTAAAATGGTTAAGAGAATGGTAAA
>NEWO01000155.1:236988-255337 GCA_003013225.1 Phalaenopsis aphrodite | reverse complement strand
AGCGTAAGGACCAGCATGATCAATATCAGAATGGATTTCCAATGATTTCACCTTTATGGACATAATACTTCAAGGAAATTATGCAACAGTGTACAGGCAAGATAGACTTCTGAGAAATTATACAAGTTGGTTGAAGCATTATTACCCGAGCAGGATCTTTGATGCTACCTCGTCCTCTAATCAGGACACGGCAGTCAGTTGTAGCTTCTAATCTTTTAAGAGAATTTCCTCTAGGGCCAAGTAGACGCCCAACAAAGTTGTACTGAGAAAAAAAAACAAAAAATAAAAGAAAAAATTCATATTAACCTTGGTAGAAACAAATCCAGTAAACAAGAAGCTCAATTAAGATCATACTGTTGGATACTTGTCCACCGGAATATCCACCCTAATTGTTTTCTTGATGTCGATACCAGAAGTTCCTTGAGAACCAAGCCAACTATGTGCTGGGGAGTGCTGTAACATTGCCAACCACCAAATGTTAAAACTAGCATGCTGAACAAAAGAAAGGAATTAAGAAAGGCAAATAAATTACAAAAATAATCATAGTGACACCACTAATGACTTCCAAAAAGCATACACCTCTAAACAAAAGATTGGTTTCAGATTATCAAACTGCAAGCAGAAGTCCATGAATATTAGGCAACTGCATTCAAGGAATACTATGAAAAATAAAAAAGAACATGAGTATAGCAAACTCTATTCACAAGCTACTGACTGAAACCAAAAACCAAAGGCAAATTAAAGAAGCTCAGAAGCCATTATTAAGCTGTAATGGTAGTTGCTAATAGCAGAATCCTCAAACGCAGCATGAAAAACAATGAATCAAGATTAGAGAAGCATAAAAAGGCAAAGGTTTAAGAATATACATCCACCTAATGCACGTTCAAAAACAAGAATCTGTACGATAGAAGCCCCATGGATACCAGAATACATCTCTAATAGATGACAAGCATTGAAGAAACAGATCCAGGTTGTTTTTTTTTTTTAAAGGTAAAATGTGAGCTCTGCCTTAGAGATTTCTTTGCCACATAATGTTGCAAGTTGACATTTCTCTAAGAGCTAACAAAATGAGATGGAAAAAATTATTAAGATGACAAGGAAAAAAAAGGGAGTCAATGAAACAGTGATTGGAGTTCACTAAAAAAAACAAATAGGATAAATGACTGACTTGACTCAGAATAATAACCTACATTATATTCAGACATAAAAAAAATAGCCTTTAGATATATAAAATGGCTATACCGTGTCCTTTCATGCTGAGTCTTGAAGAAGGATCTTTCTGTACTATTTCAATTTTATTTATCTACTTTTGTTACGGACAAATCTTTTAACATTCACATAATGTAGTTGAATGTACCATAAGATCTTTGAGGAATAAACATATGTTCAATTATATTAAACGAAAATAATTCCATATAACATGATGGAGAATGAGTGTCCGTCTTGACTTCTGGGCCTAAATGTTAAGGTATGATCCGAGCATTGTAGCTAATAAAAGGGACCTCAAAAGGTTCAAAATCAATTCTTGTATGTTATAACAAATTACTAGTCTATATCTAAGGATAAAAGGTAAATTTGGATGAAAAAATCCTATCAGTTCCAGATTCCAAAAAACAGCTTAATCCTTTGTTAGATTTTTTGTTAAACTCAATTATAAACCTGAGCTCAATCGTCTATAATAATAATTTGACACAAAAGATTGAATTTAATGAATCTTTCATTTTTGTTTGTGAGGGTTTTAATTCCAACTGTGGGGCACATGAATAGGAATCGTTGGAATCAAACCCCAAATTTTCCTCAGTTTACATGTCTCAATTCTCTATTTAAACTATGAATAAGGCAGAGTGCAAAGGATTCATATTATTATTATTAAATGCAAATTACCCTCTTTCTTGGCACGATATAACCCTTCCCCTTGTCACCCCATCTCCTTCTGAACCCTTTCTCTCTCCCCCCATGCTCTCCCTCTCTCCAACTAATAAGAAAAAGGATCAAAAAATACCTTCACGGCAATCAACTCCAACAAACAAAACCACTTTCAAACTTTGTATTCCTAGCAAACTTCTAAAAACATTTCCAAACAAGTCAGTTAATAATTTTCACTCAAATTAGAACCCTAAACCAATCTCCACTCAAAATCTTACATAAAAACTCCAATAAAAGAGCCATAGCTCAGATAGCATACTTTTTGTCACTAACGTTGGGATCAAAAGCATTAATCTTAACAGACAAAACTATGATAAATTTCTCTAGATCCAACATAGATTTGATAATATCAATCTTTGGCCTTGTGCCCATCTTACAGACACAGTTACCTTAAGCTAACAAAAATTTTGAATAGATTCCTATCTTATAAAAACAAAAACCTAAAAAGTTACATGACTAATTATTAGGTACCCTTGATCACTACATAAAGTCCAAATTCAAAGAAACTAGTACTTAATCTTCGATTCAAAAATGATAACACCTCACCATTATTTTGTACCAAATTAATTACTAGCCACAACATACCATTTTCCTTCTCTAATTGAGCCCTCCCACTTCCTTGTGTGCAAAAAATTCAACCTCGGAAGACAAAAGAAAGTTTATTTTCCATGAAAACATATGGGATTTTCAGCATTTGGAGGATCAACATATTCAGTATAGAATAATCCAAATTTAGTAGAGTGAAAGGCTTATGAAACATGCAGAAAATTAGAATTTAAGGTTTTATGATAGAGATGCAATCTTTCGATCAAGAACAAATGCATTATAGGGCAGGCTCATGTAAAAAGTTGTGACTTGTGTAATGATTTGGGGTTGATGGAAGCAGAACTAGCAAAAATGATCAGCAACAAAACTGTACGAAATAAAGAAAAATATAAAAATTTCTATCACTCAATTTAAAAAAGAAATTAGTGAGATAAATAAAAAATACTAAGAGGTGGTCACAAAAGTTTCTATTGATAGGATTGAGGAAAAGAATGATTTGTATATGTAAAGGGACTTTAAATCACCCTAAAGGGTATACATAAATTTAAGAGAATTCATGTTTTGGAAACATTCTATAGATTCATAATTTTGAGCAACCGTTGCACTTATTGCTAACTTTCTTAAATAGAGAAATTCATTGGTCAAAAGATGCCACCTGAGATTTTCAAAACTTGAAATGCTCTTGAAAAATTTTCGTCCTTAACCTTACTAAAGCTCCTGAGGTGGATCAATTATTCATCTAGTCTTGGCATAAGAAAAGCATTGAGAGGTTGGTTATCTAGTAACATAACTTTGTAGGAAATTGAATGAAGCAGTAAATATTTCAACTAAAATAAAGAGTTATAAATCCATGTATATGGTCTTCATAATTAGAGGCATTACTTACAACACAGGAAATTTGATCTAATTCTTGACCACCAACTATATAATCATTCTTAATGCTTGGGAAGAAAAAAACAAAACATACATATAATAAATGGGTAGAGTTTCTAGAAAAAAATCTTCTCCATGGAACAATATGCAAACGTCGAGAATAAACATACAGTTGCATTTAAGAAAATAAGCACCATTGTACAAATTAATGGTGTATTTTATAATCCTACTAGCCCAGATATTGCCAAGGTTCGTCCTTTTCTTTAAGTATTTCACACATTCGTGAAGTAATTTCTTTTAAGATGATTCATTTTAGACATACACTTGTGTTTTCTTAAATCTTTATATGGCAATGAATTTGAAAGACAGTATAGCCAATTTTGATATGGACAATTAAGTAGCAATAACAGGTCTTAATATTTGGTCCACTTTAAAATGTAATGGGCACAGAAGTAGCAATGTACGTCATACTTGTCATCTAGCTAAAAGTACAATGACACAACATATGCTTGCATGCACACTTACATACGCCACACAAGCTCAGAAGACATTAGCCTGAACAATGTCCTTGGTTTAACACATATTATTAGAAAGAACAAATTCTAGTTTCAGTATTGTGTATATTTTTTCTAAAATGACATTTTTCCTTCCAAGAAAGAAAATTACGAATGCTTCGCATGCATTCAAACTATTCTTTGAAGAAGTTTTAAGTGAACATGACCTTAAAAAACAATTTGCACTCACAAAAATGTTAGATTTACATATTATTTCTAGAAAAAAGTACAAAAAATATGGACATTAAACTTTAATTTTCTAAATATTATGGTTATGCTGGTGATCTAACTGAAGTAAAAAAAAAGACAATAGGACAACCGATATGTTGGTAGGATGGAGATCATGCATTAAATTGGAATCACATGCATGCATTAGCTCTATCAATGGGTGTACTTACATGAATCTCTTAAAAATTCTTAGTAGTTCTCGACCCATAGCTTTGTAGAACTAACAACTTGTTGCATTGAGGGGAGAATAATTTGCACAATCTCTGAAAATTTTTATGCTTGATCATGAAAATGCTCATCATAAGCCTATTCTAAGCAAGCACAATTATACAATCAATGCACATATGAATCAAATTATACAAAGATGTGGTGATAGTTCTCTTACACCCCAAATTGTTTCCGCAAAGAGCACAAAAGAAGTTTAATTGCAGAACAAATTCATAAAGAATATTGCAACAAATTGGAGTACATGCATGAGAGTTAGAAGTGCGCAGAGAATTTGGCATTAGTCTAGCATCAATCCGATAATTTATTTTTTTTGTTAACGTATAGAAGATGGGCCTAGATGAAAACTATGGAATCAAAAACGTCAAAAATAAGGCAAATACCATGCATCTTCGGTGGAAACAAAATAGTGTGTGCTCAAAAGGTCTGTAGGACCACTAAAATTGATAAGTTAGGTGGACATCGCGCAGCTTCAGTGGGTGCCAAAAGAGGTATGCTTACAAAGAAGACTAAACGAATAAAAATACTATACAATGCACTTTTGCTAGCTGCTGTAAGTGAAGGCAGTCAAAGATTCAAAATGAATTGGGATAAAAGAAAATTGTGTTTGGAAAGGATAAGAGAATAGATGTTTAATTCATAAATAATTTTAAACAAAATTTAAAATGCCGGCTATGAAATCAAATACTGCAAAAGGCAGAGCATCAAGCAAACAGGCTTAATGCTGAAATACTTTGAAGCAAGGATAATAAGTGAGAAAAAGATAGCTCAAAAATGAAAAAAGTTGAAACATAATGTATTGCATCAGCATGTATTAAAGGCTGGAATGAGGAATAAAAAAAAGGTGAAAATGAAAAGAATGATATAAACACTTCAGAAATGGTAAATTTTAGGAAAAGTTGATGAAACAGAAAAGTAAAGATGAGTTGCTGAAAGATTGATACTTGCAACCATTAAAATTTAAGAACAATAAAGTTAGATCTATTTGTCATTTTCAAGCATCTGCAAAATACAACCAATTTCTTGTAAGCCAGTCATACTGAAATTGAAGTAGACAGCTAACACATTGAGGATGGAGATTATAAGGCAGAAATTAAAAACAGAAACAAAACTACACCAAAATTTTGAGAATATAACCTTGTACGGAAATATGTATTCACAAGCAACGTTAAGAAACAGTATGATGTTGGAAAACTAAATAAAACATGACATTTTCATTATTACATTTTCAAACTTAGCCATTAACAGAGTATAATTTTTTAGTCAAAACAAATACAAAGGTAGCAATGAACTAAAAAGGAATCAGTATCTGCAATTGAAGTGACAAAATAAACTACATAAAACCAACGACTAAATAGACCAAGTATACATTTTGATAGCAAAAAAACTAAAAAAAAAATTGTGTAGCCACATTAATGAAGAAAGATATCTAAATAGTTAACAAGTTTATATAAGCTATAGAATTAAGTTAGCAAAAGGGTAGAAAACAGACAGAGAGTTTAGAGTATAAATCAGATTGACAGAAGGATTCTGTTAAATGCTAACATCATACTTCTGATTGAATTGCTGATGCCCATCCATTCATATCAGCTGCACCATTTGAAAATAATCCTCCGTTTGTCATCGGGCTACCATGTTCAACCCCAGCATGTTCTAAAAGAGATGCATTTCCCAACACTGCAGTTAACCGCAAAATTTCTGCACCATAATTTCCAGTTAGCGTGACAGTACCCATGAGTACAGTGCAAAAATAGGTTTATTAGATGGATGCTAAAAAACAGGTTATATTCATTCTATTTGTGCTACCTTAGAAGAGAACGTAAGGGCAAAATGGGACAAAATCCATCGCATGAAAACAATTATTAGCATCCTAATACTACACAGCTACCCGTGAACATATTTAAGATGTACTCGCAAATCCAACAACCACCCTTACTGAGAACTGGAATGGTGAAAAACGGTCCATCGTCTCTAAAACTACCCAAACTATAATCCTCCTACATCCATTCCTGATAAGTGCTAAATGAGGTGACGACTAAATCAGGTTTTGACTTGACATGTCAGTCCCTTTGCACTGCATCTCCCCAATTTCCATTGGTCTAATCATTTTTCATTTAAATACAATCACATAAATTTTATCAGCTAACCTTATTGTCACATATCATCCCCACTGTTGTATACACTCACACCAAATGAGTATTTTTTGCTATCTTATCTTCAATAAGTGCTACACCCACTATCAAACAAAATCATTTTTCAAAAGCAACTTTCTATATTTTACCTCATTTATTTTAACATGCTCCAAACTAGCAGTCAACTAAGATTTCTTTATGCGCAAATATTTGCCAAATATTTCACTGGTATACAACTGAAATATAGCTATTAAAAATGTCAAGCATCTCAAAATGAATATCCTCAAACTGATATCATTGCTTTTCAAAGCTTAAATCTTATTTCATTGCTCTTCAAAACTCAAGATCCCTTCAACAAAAAATATCCTTAAAACAAGCCTGTATGTTTAAGTATGAATGCAAGTCTTTAAACATGTATAAAAATCTATTTAGCTTCACCATTTTCTTTTAAGAAAATTCAGAACACATAATTGACAAGAAATTAAAAGAATTCCAAAATTCAATCAATATGCAGCAGAGAAATTAACTTTGCGTGTTCACCAAAAAAAAAAAACAGTGGAATATCATGAAAGTCTCAACAATCCTTATGGAAGCTTAAGCAGCACAAATGTGATTGCTGACCATATAAATTAATACATGAAGATTAAGCATCAACCATCAATGATGCAATTCATTAACTGGATTGTGCAGTTTGTTAGCATACTTGCCATCCTATACATTTTTTAAGAAATTAAGTTTAAGATGAGGAAATGACAGCCAAAAACCACACTTTTTAATGGGATAAATATTATGTTTCCAAGACTGTCGCATAATTTTTTGCAGAAACTTCCCATTAAAATTACCTTCAAAATTCTGAGAGAATTTGATTTAAAAATAATTTAACCTAAAATGTCCGCAATAGAAGTTTTCTGCTGAAAAATCCACAACAGTGTCCTTTTCTATAGGAATTTCAGATGGAACCATGATCAAAAGCTTTATTCTATCGAAGTAAAAAAGGTTTATTCTTCAAATTCTTTAGCATATGTCCATGATAAAGTTAAAGAACTCATTTCTGATAAAACAAGTTAGAAGGATCTTCTTAAAATATATATTATACCTACAAAAAATTAAAGGAAAACCTACTTGTATCTTGCAGAATTTCTGCAAAAATATGCTTTACTCATTTCATTATTCCCATAAAATATCACTTTGTCCTTTCTTCTTCCTTACACTTGCCAACCACAAATTCTCTAGAGATGCTGCAGTGTCCTGCATGTCATGATGCCACTACCTCCCGCCCATTATTGCTCCTGAAACCAGCACTCACCAACCCAGGGTTATCCTTCTCTACCATCATTATCATCCTCTAATATCACTTGAATCAATCCCCAGTACCCCCTCCCAACTCTTGTTAGCATGATAATGCACTTTGCCCTGCTTGGTCACCATAACTTTGTTAAAGTTAAATCCTAAATTTTAATGTAGAATTTTTCTAATAGAATAATTTTACTATATTTTAAACTTATGATTATGTTTTTCAATTTTGATTATGCATTTTATCTTAGAAATTAAATTATTTTTAATTGTTAACAAAACAATTAGCCGTTTAATTTGTATATTAAAACTTTAAGAGAAGTTATATAATAATGACTTCTTTTTTTCATTATGAACATATACTTTAGTAGAAGCTGTGGTGGGTGTCATTCCTTGTCCATGTTTAGATACGCTTGTTACACTTCAATACAGGTTAAAAATTGCAAAGTGACAGATAAAGGCACATCATTGTGATGATTAATGGGTACCTATCTATAAGAATATGATAAACAGAAGAATAACATTAAATAGTTGTTAAATCTAATTGTTTGGCGTCCAATTTTATCCGAATAATTGTGTTATTCAGCATGAATTAATAGATCAATAAGATTAATCTTTATGATCAGTTAGTTGATAACTTAAGCAAAATATCATCATTAGTTATATTCATTAATTAATTAACACATCATGATTATAGAATTATTAACTCTACACATAGCATTTATATACAGGCTTTAGATTCTTTATTTTGACTTGTCATAAACAGCACTTGCAACCTTGAAATGCAAGAATAACTTTTTTTCCTCATATATTAGATTTCTGACCAAACCCAAAGAATTCTTTGATAAAAAAAGGTAAAAGAAGAAAGAATCGTTGACGTTGTAGTTGGTCATCTTTAAACACTAGCCTCAAGCACAAAAACCCTTCTCCCAAATATTCATGAAACCAAACTTGAGCCTCAAATTATTCTCCCACTTACTCTCTAGGCCACCCCACATTCCACCCACCACCACCCCCACCCCCCTTTTCCCCAAAAAATATCTCTAATATTGTTCTAAAGCTCTTAGAAGGTGTTTTAAAAAATACCTTTCACGGACATGTGATTGTGAAATAGCAAAGGAATGATAGTAGGGGGTGGTCGACAGCGTTGGACAGCGTATTTAGATTGTTTGGCGGCTATCCCGCCTAAAAACAGTGAGGCAGACAATGAAACAGCACAAAACAGGTCGCGAGGAGGTTCACTACCTTTTTCTGAACAAGAAACAAACACACCACTTGCAAAATAAAGATGGTACAACACTCCTAAAGCAAGAAATCAAAAATAACAATATCCAAAATACACAAAACAAAGCAGAAGTCACCAAAACAGCAAAAGAAACTGTGGAATTCTAAGTTTTCTATTTCAATTTTATTTTTTTTATTCCCCTCTTATTATGTCAAAATTCTTTTAATCTTGAGTTATGTTCTCTTTGATACATTGTAATTGTTGTAATTAATCATGTCATAACAGCTCGCAAACTCTTCCACATGCACGCTGATATTGACGTGGCACGGCTTTCCGAGATGAGAGCAGCAAGGATGGCTGGGTATGGATGTAGATTATGGCAGTAAACAGCAATTGGAAGAGTTTGCGAGCTGCAGCAGCGAATGTAAGAGACAAGGACAACAAGGGGAAGGGGAGAACTGCAAAGAAGACAGCTACAGAAAGTTGTGCGGGTGGCTATAAAATGGATGAAGCGATCGGAAGGGACGTGGGAGGAGACAGAAGAAGATAGGGAACGTTAATCACCACCTCAGGAGAGGGATCCCGCAGAGCACCACTCCATAAATTGGATACAGACCTCGAAAGGAGAAGAACAGACGTTGGCGGCTGTCCTAAACAAAATACAATAAAAACTGAATTTCCAAACCCTAATACAACACATATCTAGAAAATGACTAAAAAGAAATAAATGATAATAGAAAATAAAGCATAAGAATGAAAAATGGGGTTATTTTGGGGCCTCCAGCGATATATGTTTCCACGATACTGTAGCAGCTACAATATTGTAATCCACGGTAAGCTCCCACGTCACTTAGTTTCCATTTGTTTGATTGAAATTACAAAACATGCTTTGGCTAATGATTGGTTGACTATAACTTTATTTAGTTTGATTGAATAAAGTTAGAAATAAATATTGTTTTTGCAACTCTACAAAATTTGATAAAAATTGAATAATTGCCCCATTTTTTTTGCTTTCACTTATTGTCTCCAAGTATAAATTGCTTGAATTACTTCATAAACATTGTTCTCGTCATTGTAGAACAATCCACTGGTACTAGCTGAAAAGCATAGTTGAGTTTTGTTCTTGTGAATACAGCCTGCGTCGAGGGAAGTAGAAGCAGCTACGGCTGTTAGAAAGATGTCGTGTGCATAGATTATGGTAGAAAACGTGTGAGAAAGTTCTTAGCCTAAAAGGACCTCGCTGGTTTGCGACTAGAAAAAATGAGAATGAGAGAGAGAAAGAACAAAAGCCATGAACAAAGGTGTTGTCATCCTTCGCCAGAGCTATTGCAAACTGTGAATGGATGTTGAAGAAGTGTTATTTTGAGCTTTAATGAACATTTAAGTATTACATTAGTAAATTTAATTTTTTTTTTGTTGGAGAAATGTAAACTCATATATTTCAAGTGATATATAGAAATGTGTGTGTGCGCGCGCGCGCGCGTGTGAACCCCCATATCTATAAATAAGATATTGGGACTAATAGCCAATCAAAAATCTAAGCTAAAATTCTAGGAAATAACCCAAATGTAATATTTACTAGTATTAAAGCATCTCATAAGTAGTGTGTTACAATATAACTAGTGGTAGTTAAGAAGAGCACAAAAGTTGGTGAACAGTAAATGACACCGCTAAACTTAACATGAAGTAAGGAAAAATACAATAATATGGGCTAAACAAGGCACAACTTAACCCAATTACAATTAAAAAAAAGTTAACCGAGTCCAGAACTAATATTGGATTTGTTGAAACAAATATAGCATGAAAAGGCTAAATAACTTGTAGGCATGATAAAAGGAAAATAAATACCATTACATTGTATGAATCTAAAAGGAAAGAAGAAATTTTGAAGATATAAAGAATGGTGTGAACTAACATAAAGCAAGGTAGATGAAGATAATAATAAATAAAGAGTTGCAAAATGATTCAAAAGGAAATTTTCCACTCTAATTAAACTACAAGTTACGAAATTATATCTTGCAAGGGAAAATAAAATAATTAAATGACAAATTTTCACTATGATAAAGGGAAATTTAAAAAAATGAGATGTTATTACTATTCCAAAATCGATTGTTACGAGCAACATAAAAAAAATTTAACATGGAATAAGTTGCTAATTCTATTGAGAATATTGTTATTAATTTCTTTGTTAAGTTTATATATGGAATGGTAATTAATAAGAAAATTTTATAGCATAATATGATGATAAAAAACCCTAAGATAAATAAATTTCTAATTGAAAATTTGTTGAGTTAAATAGTGTTGTGAGCAGACCCGCACCCATATGCACACCCACACCCACACACACAGATATATATACATACATACACACATATAGATATATATTAAAAATTTTGAAGATTTGCAAGGAGTGATAGTAATCAAGGAAAAATTTTCAGCAATTTATCTATAGTGCGCGAGATACTCAATGATGAATAGAGATAAAATAGATAAAACAAGAAAAAGGTGATCTACTAAAGTTCATTAAACTAGACATACGAGTAAGAATTCGCTTCAGCAAAAAATTGATATGAAGTCTTTGCACAAAGCAAATTGTGCTCAATTAAAAGTAACCATATCATATGGTTCATTTTTGTCATATATATGCAATAAAGTAATCACATCCCGAGCTAGAGCATTTATGGATGTTTTCTTTATGTCAAAATCATTTGTAGCAGAACAAAGAGATTCTTGCAGTGAAGATAACATGATTTTTTTCAAGAGAAAGATATAAATAAAAGATAAAAATATTATTTTAAGAAATGAAGTGATAATTTTAAGGCATTCCTTTAGGAGGAAAACATGAATTGAATCGTATTAAGTATGCCATAAGATGCATATAATGAATTGGAGAGCTATTGATGATACTAAAATGGTTAAGTTAACAAATATTTTTAAGGAAATTTGAAGGGTAGGAGGGCCCCAAATGACTCAAAATGATTTTTATGCAACCACTATAAAAACTATGAGAATCATGGCAGTAATGAAGGAATCAAATCAATGAGACAATAATAAAGTCATAAGAAAGGGTAAAAGAATATTGATTAGAAAAGCAAAAAAACTATGAGAATCATGGAAATTATGAGGGAATCAAATCAACGAAACAAGCAATAAAGTTATAAGAAAGGGTAAAAGAATATGGATTAGAAAAGCAATTATTATTAAAAAAAATCAATTTAATTTAATGCTAGGAAATCTATTGCGAGTGTATTGTGCGCTAATAAAATTAAAGAAAATATAGAGAGCAGAAAAACAGGTTTTTAAATGAAATTTACTAATTTAGAAAATGCCTATGGCCAAATGAATTGATATTTTCATTTTGAGGTACTTAAGAGAAAAAACATCTGAATTTACCTTAATGTTTTTTACAAAATAGATATATAACAGAGCAATAATTGATAATAGCAGTCATTGATTGATGAGAGTTTTCAATTACAATAAATTAACCAAGGATTGAAGTCCTTATCTTTATGGTAATGCTAACAAAAAGATATTCAAAGAAAGGTATATTGGGTTATGTGTCGTAGGAGACATTCTTTAAATTGGTTTAATCTCTTCCACATGAAAAGTTTGTACACTTGAAGATTGTTTAAAAATAAGTAGTGTTCAAATTAGAAGCAAGGCAAAAAGCATAATATGCGATTTTAGACAAAGTAAAATTGATAATTGTGAGTCATTATCATTGAAAGATCAAATGATACTTAAGTGTGATAATTATAAGTACCTTAGAGCTATTATACAAAATAACACGCATATAAATGATGGAGTTTATAAAGTTAAGCTTGGATGGTTAAACTGAAATATTTTCTCTAGAGTAATACTAGATAATAGAATATCATGAAGAGCTAAAGGTAAGTACCAAAAAAACTTCAATTAAACAAACACAGCTAAATGAATCAAACTGAAATGATTGCCTGAAACAGATGATACGAGTTGAACTATTAATTAAAGTAGGGGAAAAGCATAGACCTACTGATTAAAGTGGTGGAAAATTATACTATAGTAGTTTGGTCTAAACCGGGAGAAAGATAGAGCGATAATGAAGGTAGAACTATAATAGAATTACTGAGAATGATTAAGGATATATATTGGTAACATGGCAAGCTGCTGTACAATGTTTAAGCAATAAATAACATTTCATAAGCACTAAGCAAGAATAAATGCTAATGTGTCATAAAGGCAAGCTCAAATAGTTGGACCAAGTTTAATGATGATGATGATAATAAGGCCTATAATTTATGTATTCTTCCTATATCTTTCATAGGGATGCCACCTCAGAATACCATCATATCCATCACAAGATGTAGTTTTTTTCTGAGATTAAACTTCTCTTGGCAATATTTGTTCCTTCACAGTTCTCTAACCTATTGTAACATGATCTCTTGTATTTTGGTGGTGGGTAAATGATACTATCAATAAATCAAAGCTTTGAAGAAATGCAAAGAAACAATTCAAATTCGCAATAACACACAAATGGCATGTGGAGAATAATTAATGAAACAAAGAAATCAAACACAACCCAAACGAATTACTTATTATGAGCTTCTGTGGCCTTAATAATGGTGCTTAAACAATCTTTTATAGAGATTCCACTGTTATGAAAAATGCTAGACCTCCAAGGCAATCATGAGTTCAAATAAACAAACCCGAAGTTCAAAGCTCACCGTGATTCAACAACCTATAGCTATGTGGGAGTACTTGCATAAAAGGACCAAGCTTCTGTCGTTCCGCCAGCAGCTCTGCAAGATACCTGCCACACAGATAAGCTTACCAGAAAGTTAATCCAGCACATTAAAAACTTAGTCAGCCAACAGTTCAGGCTTAGTCTAGGAAATTTGCTCCAATCTCAGTAAAGACAGCTTAATACTCCACAATGCACATAACACGCAGGAAACATGCGGATCTAGTGTAAAAGAAAAACGGTAACCGCTGGAGAAAGAGCAAGAGAGAATTTAATATATTTCTAGATCCTCCAATTGTCTTAATTACATAACAAATAGTTCCCAGAAAAGCCGTTCAAACTACAGAACAATGACAGTGTTTCCACATTGTAGTGTCACCGGAGCCTGCAAATACATCCTAAACAAACCCTAAAACACAAGCACAATACAGACAAACAGCGCATCAATCTCCATCTTCAACCAAATACATATCTCCGAAAAAAAGCAAGGATACTAAATCTGCCAATAAATCTTAACACAGAAACAGACCAATGCAACACCATCAGACCGGAACTCCTACACATGAGATCTCCCCTCCGTAGATCCATACCAAAAGTAAGAGAAATATAATAAGGCACGTCGAATAGTACCCTAAAAAGAGTGGAGTTTTCCAGAGATAAAGAGAAACAAAATTAAAGCATACTTTTCCTGCTCGACAAAGGCGTTTGTGGCAGATCGAATGCCGGAGATATGCGGCGAGTGAGGGGCGGAAGGCGAAGGGGAGTAGGCCATGTACCTGCCGGAAGACATGGTTTCCAGCAAGATCCCCAAGCCCTAATGGACTCGAGTTCTCAGTACACAGTAGTAGGGTGGCTGGTTAAAATGGGCTAGCAGTGAAGAGAGCGACGGGTAGGCAGCTGGATCAATATATATGTGGGGAAGCAAAATGACTTTACTCTCCCGGTTAAAAGCTTCATAGTTTAAAATTGAAGCATTACCCATGATTTTAAATTGTAGGACATTTACATATATACACACAACTTTTATATATTTATAAATGTACACTTAAATTTTAATTTCTTATAGTTAGGAACAAATCTCTTACATGGTATTAAAAATTATTACTCTTACTCACATATGGGATGTAAATGAGTCAAACATGAGCAAACTGAACTTTTATTCGTGTTCGACTTGTTCAAAATTATTTCTATTTGAAATTAGCTAATGTTAGAATTAGTTCTATTCAAACTCATAAGATAATTAATCAACTTTTTATTAATAAAAAAATATAATTATTTTTAGTGAGCATTAGTTTGAATATTTAAATTTCTTACCGCTCAATTTGTTTTCAAAAAACCCCAATATTTACATATAAATATTTTTTTCTCACAACTATATTATCACCATGTCTCGATTGGGACGAGGTCATTTGGGGGCACGGTTTAGCTGCGGCACATCCCCAAACCATGGTTAATGCTCATTTGTTTTGTCATTTACTCAGATGCGGGAGCGTTTTTATTGAAATGCTGGTCGCGGGGTTACGCGGGTTTAACCCCGCAACCCACGTTCTTCTTTTTATTTGTCGAAGTTGCCCTTGCTTTTCGACTTTACTTTCTCCTCTTCTACCCTAATTGTCCCACGAAGTGCTCCCGCATTTCTTCCAATCTCAGAGCTTTCTCCTAGCCGACCCGCTCTCGCATTCTACTGCTCTAACGCTCCCTCTTTCCCATTATTTCGAGACTTTTGTGTTTCTTCCTGTGATATTCTCTATATCTTAAACCCACATCTCTTACCTTTGTGAGTTTGGTTGTTTATTTTTCTTAGAGTTGTAAAATTTTGTTTGTATATAGCTATTTCGTGCATTTGATTTATGTTTTATTCGTAATATGTGAGGCTATTGATTGTTGGTGATGGTTGTTTTGGTTGTTGTTCGTTTGTTTCATTATTTTTAGATGCAGATGATGAGATGTTAGTTTCTTCTGTTGTTTTTGTTTTATGCATTGGTGGGGGTGGCTTTGATGAGACGTGGCTTTCGGTTGTTGTGGTTTGAGTATTATGCATATGGTGGTTTGTTGTGGTTTGAGTATTATGCATTCAATTTGGTGGTCTGCATGTGAATATGTTAAAAAAAGGAAAAAAGTACATAATAATACTTGACAGAATTCCTTCAGGGTGTGTGTATATAAATGCCCCTTAAAGACTGGTGAAGGTGATTGGGTGTTGGTGATGGTGGTTGGACTGAGGTGTGTGTGTCACACTCTATAAAGTGGTGTTTGATGATGGTGCTTGGGTGTTGGTGATGGTGGTTAGACTGGGGTGTGTGTGCATCTCTCTACTGTTATGTGTGTGGAGTTTATGCTTGGGTGTTGGTGAAAGTGACTGAACTGGTGTGTGTGTGTGCTTCTCTCTATAAAATTGGTGGTTGGTGTTGGTGCTTGGGTGTTGGTGATAATGGTTGGATTGGGACGTGTGTGCCTCTCTCAACTGTTGGGTGTGTGGTGTCGGTGCTTGGGTTTTGGTGATAGTGGCAGGAATGGGGTGTGTGTGCCTCTCTCCACTGTAGGTTGTTTTTACAAATTTTGTTTTTTCCCGTGTTTACATGCTTTAGCTTTTACCTTTTTTAGGTTATGTGTTTGTTTTTCTTGGTGCTTTCTTTTTTTGTGTTCTTTGTTTTACTGTCATTATCAGTGTATTTTTTATCATTTTCATTTATTAGTTCCATTATGGTTAAAACTAAAGAAATGGTTTCGTCAGAAAGGTGAGATAAGGAAATAACAAATATATTTTGCAACCTATGTTTTAAAGAGATTGAGTTTAAAAATATACCCACCACGTACTTTAACAAGGAAGGGTGACAGAATCTTGCGAAGAGATTTCAGGAAATGACATAAAGGGAGCATGATATGTTAAAATTTAAGAACAAGTGAGATCTGTTAAAAAATTACTGTGATTTATGGAATGAACTCAAATAGGGATCCATGAGATTGGATTGGGATCCTATCAAGCGAGCCATTGATACTTAAGAGGAATGGTGAACTGAGAAGTTACAGGTAATAAGTATACCTCTAAATGTTTGTATTTCCCTTCATTATCCATGTTATTCTGTTTTAACAAATTGCTTCCCCGAAACGTTGCAGGCAGTGCTAGCCTCAAAGAAATTCAAGGTGAGTGGAATTGAGAAGAGAAGTTAGACCTCATGTTTAGGGGGGTTGTCACTATGGGTATGCATGCATTCAACCCAAGTGAGCAAGGGTTTGTAAGCATACCAGATGATTTGGCAACCGAACAGGTTACTGTGTCAGGTGAAGTCCCAAGCATAAACTTGAGGGAGCTCAAGTCTACATGTCAAACAAAACGGTCCAAGGTGTTGAAAAAGGAAAATGAAAAAGACGTTTTCGTCAAAAGCTTAATAGATAAGTTGATATAAGTATGTGCAGCTCAGCTTGGCTCTTCAAATGAAGCCACCATAGATGACTTTCTAGGAATTTTGGATGCACATCCTAAACTTTTGGCTGATACGACATTCTATCTAAACTTCGTTAAGTTACTTGAGAACCCGACCCGCAGGCAGATATTCATGAAGCTGTGTTCCGAGTTTCATGTCCAATATTTATGTTTGTCTGTGGAAAAAATATTATATGATGACATTGTTTGATGATAGTTTTTTTCGTACTATTTATTTGTTTTGATTGTTTTTTTTTCCTTCATTGTTGTGAATAATAATATGCCTCTATGTAGTTATTTCTGTATGGAGTAGTTACTATTCAGTTTTTTATATTTTTTTGTGGGTTTCTGAGCTCCATGATCAGACATAACCTTATAGATTTTTTTGGATGACCGGTTCGTCGTTGTTACACGTGAAATCTTAATAAAGCAACTTAGATCCTTTCTTTTTTTTTTCGATGCATCATTTATGAGGACTTACTAGATTGCCTTTTTTGGTGTTATGAACATGTGACACAAGAAGTTGGTTTTCTGTTGGTGTAGCATATGAAAATCTTATGAAGACAACTGATATCCTCTCTTCTTTTTGGTGCATCGGTTTCTGAGAATTTATTTGATGACATTTTTTAGTGATATGCATATGTGGCACAGGATGTTGGTTTCAAGTGGGTTAAAGGCAACCAATAACTCTTTTTTTTTACAAGGTCCAATGTCTTCATTTAGTGTGACATACTCGTTAGTTGGTGTATTTAATTCTCTAAGATCTCACTCCTATATTTTTTTTTTCAATTTATGTTTTTTTTATTCAATACTCACACCTATATTTAGGATTTGCATCTTGCCTCAAAATGGTCCAATATGTTCCTAATTACTTTTAAGCAGAAGTTGTGCGTGATTAACCAATAGTATGCCAAAAAACAAATTTATTATTTTTAAAGGTTTAATTGGGGCAACTAACACCTGTGAAGTTATTGTAGAATGTGGCTTTACTATTAAAAAAATTATGGTTACTATTATATTAGCCAGGTTAGATTGTAAAACACGGCTTTTAAAAGTAAATTTTCTGAAAAAATAAGCAAAAAAGAAGTTTATTAAACACAAAAAATATAATGTGACACTGCACTGTCTTCACTCCTCCGCTACACAATGTTTCAGATAGATCCAAGTTAACTAATGTTTTCTCTCCTGCATCTTCAAGGAACA
>NEWO01000155.1:191277-235220 GCA_003013225.1 Phalaenopsis aphrodite | reverse complement strand
AACGAGGGCAGTGATCCCGAAACTGCTTATATGCAACAGTAGAACAATAATTCTGATTATATTTTTCACTTATATTTTCTTATTTTGCAACAAAACCAAAAATTTAATTTTGAAGAAAATTAAGAATTTAACTTTTAATTTATATCTATTATGATACTACACAAATATACGTGTCGTTATCAAGTAATATAAGACTTTTTTATTATGACCTAAATATCGAACCCACAGGAAATATATGCAATGTGTACTTTTCGAAAAAAGACAAATATTTAGACTAGAGACGTTTTCGCAGTAAAGAAGTTTAAATATTTTTTTTAATTTTAATATTTTGACAAAAAACAGAATAAACTTAAGAAGATAACTTGAGTTTTGTAGAAGAAAAACACTAAATATGAAAATATTTTTCTTCTTATCATGAATCAGTAATAAGTATAGAAATCATGTTGTGGAAGTATGCATATCGTGTTATGTCAAATTGAAGCAATAATATTATTTACCCTTACTAGAGATGTTATAAAGAACATTGACTAATTTAAAGTTTGAATGGTTCTGAAGACCGATTAAACAAGGAATATACTAGCTCTCACTCTATAGTTCCCTCGGGGGCTAACATCTCGCATCATAACCTAAAATAATAAATCAAGTTGAATGTTTTAACATGTCACTTTAAATTCCTCAAACTCTACACCCGTCAATGAATATTTCTATATTTATTTGCACTCAATCATATGAACTACATTCTCATTCATACACCCTCATGTGAGTTTTTCCAATTATTGACTGAGACAATACCGCCCCGGTTCTTACATGTTCTTACAACAAATTTTAACATCTTGATTGACCAAATCAAGAAGTAAATGAAGTACATGGATTTAAATCATCACAGCTTCTTCCAACATTAAAGATCAATACTCTCAACAACTTCCATCCAACACTTAATTACTTATCATTTTAAGAAGAAAGATAAAGAAAACTATTCAAAATCTATGGAGAAAACAAAATCACATTTTAGTTTAAAAGTAGAAATCATGGTCAAAAAACAACAAGTCTCAATTAAAAGTAAAAGTAGTATAAAACAAAAGAAAAAAACTTATCTTAAATCCTCCACCAAAGTCTTGAAGTTCATTTGAATTTCTTCTCTTTACAACACTCTAAATATAAAATTAAAATAAAATAGATAAATATGTGGTGCCTGAAAATCTCTCAAACTAACTCCCTAATTTTAGAAATTTCAAAACTTTCGCAGTACTTTCAGGATCCATTTCAAAGTCTTAATCCTCCTTTTATAATTTTCCAAAATGTGTCTTGATATCTCTTCAAAATGTATCTTGATTCGATGTATTTCCCCAAGAGATGCATCATTTCACAATAATTTTTGTCAATGGTGGTTGTAACCACCTATTAAGCCAATGGGTGACTCAAAAACTCTTCAAAATTTGCAAAAACCGAATTTACTCATCCAATAATTGTCACTGGTGCTTAAGCGTGAGGTCTCTGGCGCTTAAGCGAGACCTTCTCTGTTTAACCGGCGCCTAAGCGTCGGATCTGGCGCTTAGGCGCCAAAACACTTTTGCACTTTTTTCACATATTTGCTCTCCAAATTCGATACTTTTTCACTCATTTAAGCATTTTTCACCTTTTTACCTGCACTTGAAAAAAAAATCACAAAATTGCATTTCATTAAAGCGCAATATCTCAAAAATAGATATAAAAATGTGTCTAAAAAACTATATATTTTAGGCGTATCAGGCAGCGGAGTAATAAGATGCGAACGAAACGTGAACCACAGGGATCCTACTGTGGGTGGCATGCTTCACAAATACAAAACTTTGTTTTTGGGTAAGCTAGTAAAACACACAAAACAAATAATACGACAAAGTTTACGGACCCTTAGTTAATAAGTTGTAGCTGCCCCAAACATACCCTTAAAAATGCTTCGTCTCATTACTGCCTCCCTGTTGTGCTGTTCCAGGAGGCAAAATTAATTTTTTTCTTAGAGACTTTTACATGCATATCACCCAAATTCTATGCATTTAAATGTCCAAGTGTGCGGAGTAGAGGATGTTTGAGGTTAGCTAAATTTAACTTTTTTTTATTTTTATGGATATTTAAGTACATAACAACCAAATCCTACACTTGATTTAATTTTTTTTTTTTAGAGACATTTACATACATACCATCCAAATCTTACGTATTTACGTATGTAAGTCTAACTATGAAACTTATATTTTTTATAATTATAACACTAAAATAATCTTGATAAATAATTAAATATAGCTTTTCTTAACACATCTAAAAAATTAATATAAAAAAGTTAAAAATAAATATTATTATTTAATTATTTTGTTATTTTGAGTCAAAGCAAGTTGAGCGCGAACGAACAAGCTTTTATTCGTGTTCGGTTTGCTTATAAATCGAGCTCAAAAAAATTATATGTCCAACTCACTCGTTTAACGAAAGAATCGGACAAGAGCTATTTAATGAGCCGAACACGTGCTGCTCGTGAATGACGAAGTTTTTGAACAACCCCATATACATGTCAAAAGAGAAAGCTAGATAAAATAACATGCATCTAAAAGTAAGAGAATGTTAGAAATGTAAATATATAAAGTTTAAATATTAGATATGTAAACATAAAATAATTATGTAATATGTAAGTAAATTTTCTTTATCTTTATGAAAATTTACATACATACCACTCAATTCTTATGTATTTAAGTCACTTATGCATGAAAACATGTATTTCCATTTTTAAAAGTTGAAATGGTAGAATTTTTTATGACATGAAATTCTTGGGTGGTATAACTATGAAAAAAAAATTAGGTGCTTGATATAAAATATATAAGTGGGTAGTATGTCCCCTATTTTTAACATAATTGTTTTACATAAAAAATATGTCAATGATGGTTGCCGCCCCGCCTCGACTCGTCATTGGGCTCCGTCGTCCTCATCATCGTTGTCGCTATCGTTATTACTGTGGAGTCGTCAGTTTGTTTACCATCGTATAACCTCTCTCTCTCCGAATAACTCATCGTATGAATGATCTAAAGAGAGAAGAGATTGGATGGCTAAGGCATACAACGACAAGAACAAACAAAAGAAACACATGAGGAAGCTTTCGTGAGGTGGAGTGTAGATAGCTCCAAAGTGTATGCTCGAGGTAACATTGACCTACAACACTTCGAGGGCATACTTGCGAAGTAGGAACAAAAACAAAACCAGAGATTCAGGTTATTGTACCTATTCCGAGGTTCACTTTTTTTAATAAGACTAAACCCTTATAGTTAATTACATTTTAAACAATTGGGGGTTGCTTAAGAAAGCTTTCGATTAAGGTTGTAAATCGTCATAAAAAAAAATAAAATATTATTTTTTTCAAGGAAGAAGTTTCAAAGTCTCATCCTAAGGGTAGCGGATGCTTGAAGACTTAGAAGTAGGGGTGTAAACGAACTGAACACGAACGAACAGTGCTCGTGTTCGTGTTCGGTTCGTTTGAAAAATAGTTTGTTTGAAATAGGCTCGTGTTCGAAATTGTTCATGAATGGTCTATTCGTGTTCGGTTTGAATTGTTCAGAATTAGTTCGAATTGTTTGAATTCCTGATATTTGAAATGTTCGAAATATTTGAAAATTTTCAAAATTGTATATATTGTTTGAATTGTTAAATAGACAACAATTTAAATATTAATTCTAATATCTTTTAAAAATTGAAATACATCAATTTATCTTTTAAAAATTTAAATACATCTTCATAAAATATATAAGAATTAATAATTAATTCTCAAACTACCAAAAAAATAAATAACGAACTTCAATAAAAATACTTAAAATTTAAAATATATTAATTTTTTTGAGCATATAATTATTTTAAAAATATCATAAAGTTTTTATATATATTTATTTAATTTTTTTTATTTCGAACAATAACGATTCGAACACAAACGAACGCATCACTGTTCGTGTTTGGTTCATTTAGCAAACCGAACAAAAAAAATTGTTCATGTTCGTCTCGTTTGCTTATCGAACGAATCGAACACGAACGCTCTGGCGAATCGAACACGAACTGTTCGCAAACAACAAGCTTTTTTGACAGTCCTACTTAAAAGTGTCCTATCAAGACCCAGAACTATCATATGGTTTTGTGTTACTGTCAATGGTATAGTTGAGGTTCATCCTTTACTTTAGGTTTCGAATGTACGTCCCCGTAAAACAGAGTTAACACCTCTAATAACATGTAAAATTAATTTAAGGTGTTGTCCTTCCTTTTTCTCCAGCAGCTCTGCAAAATAGAGTTAGCATAAATTATTTTTAATTTGATTGGTTGATTGTTATTTTTATTTAGGACAAACCAGCCAAAATGCTTATGGCTTTCCATCTTCCCTGGGTTGTTGGGTTCCCAAATCTACTTAGTATGAGAGGTGGACAAACTTATTCCGATCGGAAAATTTCTGTCAGCAACCATGGTTTGTGTCATTCAAGAGATCTTCATAGACCTAGGTGGCGGAGTTCAAGTTGTGTTCGACAATATTTGTTCATTAAGGTTTCATTTAAATTTTCATATCTTTTTTGGATTTTAGGGGTTAAAAATGTTAGGTTGCTTAAGACTTATTAGCTGATAAGTTTTTTTTTTATGTTTCATGCCTTATTTTTTATGTTTGGAATAACTCATGGTTTCGTCGTCTTGGGGTCAGATTTGATCAGTGACAAGTGACTGGAAGATTTTTTGTTAGCATCTATGAGTTGCATCCTCTAAAATTCCTTCTCAAACCAAGTTGGATTTTATGGTTAAAGTTTAAGTTTTAGTATCTTTCGGGGTGAATTTTATGTTGTGTCTTTTATGTTTGTTTGTTCCTTGACCCAGGTTGTCCCCTACTAAGGCTAAGTGTGCTTTTGTTCTTGAATAAGAAGTCAAACACTCCTTAACCTCAAGTCGCACATGTCTGAGTTGAGTTCAGGTTAATCTGAGTTAGGTCAGACTGATTTGGAGTGAATTTCTAGTCAATCCAAGTTAGTTTTGGTTCGCATTGGGTCGACTTTGCAAGTAAGGAAGGTGTTGATTTGCTTATATTAGTAAACATTTTAATCCCTCTTTATCTTTCCTTTCTCTCTCTCTCTCTCTCTCACAAACACACACTCTCACTTTAGAGAGAGATGACAATAGTGGACTAAGAACAAAAAAAAAACAACTTGAAAATTGAAAAGAACTAATGAAGAGGCAAGAAAAAGCACTCAAGTTGATGTTCAATTGTAATGCCATAATGAAACTGTGGGAATCAAAGTTCTTGATGCTAGCCTTTTCCCCTTCAAACCTCTCAGAGTCATCTTCCATTCAAGAATCTAAGAAGAATAAGAATGCGAGACAATGAAGATAATAGAAATATATTAAGAGAATAAATATAAATTATTTTATATATAAACCCTATTTATAAAGGTCTTAGCACCGTGAGGCTAGCTTTTGATCTGGTTAGACTGCGTAAACCAGTGATATGATTTTTTTGTCGTTACAAACAATCACATGAATTGATCAATGTGAAGCTATGATGCTTGGTCTCAATATCTTAGTGTTAAAGTGAGACTTGGTCAAACATGGTTGACCCATTTTAGATTACACCTAAAACATGGTTAATCATCAATGAAATTGATAGAGCACCGCGATGCTAGAGGTTAATGCTACAAAGCTAGTCTAATGTTTTGAGCTGCTTTGGCGACGATGATTAAAGGAGCTGTTGAATGCAATTTCACATGTGATAACTACATCTAGTGCATAAGCATGGAAGATGGTTCCCAAGTAATGGTTAAATTTTTTTAGGCACTGCAGCGGTGCATTGCAGTTCCATGGTGCCAAACCTTATATTTTAAGGGGGATTGAGGCACGCATTAGGAAATGGAAGTAAAGTATCTGGGCAGTACAAGTAGCATTGGCATCAAAACGAGTAAAAAAATGATGCCAATAAAGGATCTCCAGCAAGGGCATCACATAGGTGAAACACAATGTGCTTGTTGGAAATTAACATCTATTCGAAGACCATGTTGAGTGTGAAGGATTTATGAAACCCCCATGGAGCTTGTAGAAGCTCAAAGTACTTGGCACCAAGCTATAGCAGGAATGAACACCTCCCTAATTGGGAGAGATAAGGATAACAATCTAAGAAAAGCATTATCATGGAATCTGAACCAAAATATGTATAAGACCTTCCTTAGTCAAGCAAATTGACTTAGAAAAATCATACTATGAGGTTTTGAACTAAAACATGTATAAGACCTTCATTAGTCAAATACAACGGGCTTAGAAAAAGCCATGTTGTATGGATCAAAATCAGACAAGTATAAATCTAAACATAAGTTGGAAAACAAACTTGGAAAAGCCATGCTTAAAGGCATTCAAGCTGGAATAAACATAAAACTCTTGTCAGTCAAATAAAAAATGTAAGAAACTTTGAAAAGACACATCCCAAGACCAAACTGGATAAGTATTAAACCAAGCATTGGTTCGATAGTGGAATTGGAAAATTCACGATTAGAAGAATTCGAACAAGAATAAGCATAAATCTATCATCGATTGAATAAATATGTAATATTCTTAGAAAATACATGTTATGAAACCAAACATATGGGTATAAAACCAAAATTTTATTAGACAAGATACTTAGAAAATTTGTGTATAGAGGAATTCAAATTGAAATGGCATAATTTTCTTATCATTCAAATAAAATATGTAACCATCTTAGAAAATGTATATTATGAAATCAATCTAGATGGGTATGGAACAGAGCATCAGTTGGATAAACTCCATTGGGGAGTAATGGTTTTATGGGGTAAAACATACACCGTGTTCTATTTTCCTAGATTTGGTTTAAAGATTAACTATGATCTTTTGTTTTGGTAACTTGAGCCCATTCAAAGGAAAAGCTAGAGGAAAAGAAGAGTATAAAACTCCCCCTCATATCTCCCAAAGGCAAGTGCATGACTTGTTGGGGATCATATGGAAGCGATAAACTCAATTCAGAACCATGCTCATAAACTTGAGGAAGAATCCTCTAGAGAGAGGATCTTTGGTCATCCATTCTGAATCAAATTAGCTAGATTGTGATAAATATGTTTGGGTTTTGGTAATTGGCCAAAAATGCTAAATTGGAATGGAATTGAGTTTTGGTATCCTAGACCTAGCTGAAAAAGCTAAATTGGTTGAAGACTAAAAGAAGTATGAGCCTTCATTCTACAGGGATTGGATGACTAAATCCATGCACTAGAGGGGACATTTACCATAATGCTTGAATGTCCCATATTTTCTTACTCTTTATGAGAGAAAAAACTGGCATTGAGGTTTGCATATATATCAACCCAACTCAAGAAATACACTCATCGATATGAGATTAAAATATCTATGGGGATTTATATTTGGATTTTATTAATTTAAACACAAAAAAAATTGGCTAAATCTAAATGGAGTTGAGTTATGGTATCTCAGACCCAACCGAACAATCTAAACTGGGTTAGAAATCATTTGAGTAGTCATTATACCTTTGTAATGAAATTAGTTTCTAAAAAAATGATAAAGTTAAATGATTTTGATTAAAATCATAATTTAGCAGTCGAGACTCAACCTAAGATATAAGCAGGGACCTGAATGAGGGAATTCCAAATCCTCCCCTCTTGTGGCCTAATGATAAGTGTACAACTCATGTTGGGGAGACTTTCAGCTAATTTAATTTATTTTATTCAAAAAATTTTAAAAAAGAGTAGTATTTTAGTATTTCAGACTCAGTGAAACTAGCTAAATTGGGTATAATTAAGAGAAGTATGAGCTCTTCCTGAATAAGGTTTGGAAGATTAGATACGTGCACCCGATGGAAAGTTTAATGGCACATGATCATTTTATCTTCTCGTACTAAAATATTTTGTATTAGAAAAGTCAGGCTTTACTAATGTAGGTGACTCACCAAAGATGTTCAAAATACACCACATGGTCAACTACACAAAAGTGCCAATCATAATAGAAATCACAAAAGATATGAAAATATGCTCTTTTATTACTTAAAGCAAATTACAAGTACATATGAGGTGGTACTATAGCTTTACACTCACAATACATGTCATATATAAAAATGAAGTGTAAGAGAACCTCATTCACAATACTTCTTCAAATACCTCATATTAATTAGGGATATCACGTAGCTACCATCTGTATCAACTAGTATATATGATCGACCTGCATAAACCATTTCGATCACAAATGGTCACTCTTAACTGAGCTCTAGCTTCATATGTCTCCATCTATATGAGATAATGGGAAACCTTAAAAAAAGTATGAGATCTCTATTGATAAATGCCAGAGGTCTAACTAATCGTCATGCATTATAGTCATCTGAGCTCGGTACAATTGCACATTCTATTAGCCTTGTAAAATAACCTTGTCCAAACAATCTCACTATTTTAAATGGAGGCAAGCATCATTACTTTTATCCAAGTGGTGACTTATGACTGCCTTAGAACCAGAGGTCAATGCAAGAGGTAAAGCACCTGTGGGGGTACAATAAATTATATAACATGCCAACAACACCTCTTGGAGTTGATCATGGTACTTTTTTTCTTATAATAAAGGATTTTCTTTATCATATTTACTAAGTTCTTATTAAATAGTGGAATATCATCAATCAATAATATGGATATGCGCAAATTGCTTTATGTTGGCATCCTTAAAAGCCATGTTATTATTGAATTGATGAGGTATTCCAAATTGTTGCATTATATAGTTCTCAAGGATGTGAAGCACGCTCTCTATTCTCACTTCTCTCAATGGAATAACTTCTACCTACTTAAGAAAGCAGTTAGTAACTACCAGAATAAACACGCGTCCTCTGGATAATGGACGATTAATGGAACCAATTATATTGACACCCTAAGTTTCAAAAGGTCATGATGACATTGTACGATGGATAGCAATAGCAATCAGACCAACACACTCTTGGCTTAAATGTATTTATTTCACTATTTTTTTTATATTTTATGCTTCACACTTTCAAAGCTACCAATGCCTTTTTGGTTAAATTTAATTAAATTTGATAATTTTATTATTTTTATTAATTTTGCTCTTATAAAATTGAAGATTTTAAAAATAGTTGAAATTATGATTGAAGAGATTTTCTTTAGTTCACAACCCTTAGGAAGAGACCCACATTAATGTTTAAAGAGTGATCATATCTTGTAAATTTTTAAAATTATATTTTTTTTATTAAAATTTTTTTAAATGTTAATATATATTTTTGACAACGTAGCTTTCAATGTTTGGAAATAATGAGAAACTAATATAACATTCATAAATTTAAGTGAATCTGTCATGAATATGGATGCATTTTAGATGATATAATGTTGAAAGTCATATTTAATATCTTCTAAGTTTCAAATTTTAAAGTGTTTACAGTAAATTGATTGCCTTGATGAGATGAATCCAATTACGTATAACATGGTTCAATTTGATTTTTATGATTCTTAAATCAAACACCTGAAATATAATTTAAAATCTTAAAATATTAATTTATAAATTATGTGATATTCAAAGTTTAGATATCTAGTGCCAAACTGAGAGTCTTAGTTAGGGAATCCAATGAAAACAAAATTACTCAATTTTAAGATTATTAAGGAAATACTAAAAGATTAACTAATGAGCAAATGAATCGACATGTGTCATTCTGTAAAGTATTTTTTATAGGAATTATGACTAGATTTATCTAATTTTCACTCTAAAAATTATAAATGTACATATTTTTCACATTAAAGGAATTACGATATTGAGTTTGAAAAGATCTTGGAGAGGTTTGCCTTATGTCCAATGCTGATGAACACCACTAGTGACCGCATCATCCTACCATTATCACCATATTTTCGTTATCCAACCGTTCTTGTCTAACTATCATATGATACTCTATTGCTTAACATCCAAGCACCATTGCTGACCACCATGATCCCTCTACCACCGTTTATTGAAGACCACTCGAGCTACTATCAAGCAATCATCATTCGATCACAATTGTCTGATCGCCTCTCATTCATGTCTGCCATCTGCCGCTTTCTTATTAGCAAGCTCTTTCTATAATTCACAACTTCGACTACTATCATCTATATAGGATATACACATTAGTTTCGTAACCAATGCTTATATAATAAAACTATTTCATTCGGGCAAGGCTCTGTGATTTTCTCTTTTTGGGGTTTTCACATAAGAAAATATTGATATCTATTGAGCTACATTTTTATTGTTTCTGTGTTAAATCTTCCGAAAAAAAATTAAAAACTAGTTTACTTCACGATCACGATGAAATATAAATAATAAAATATATTTGGAACCTCGAATTAGGAGTTGTTAGGAAGTATGATTAGTACATGAGTTATTGTAAATCCTACCAACGATCAAAAAGATAATTTTAAATACTGCAAAATCTTAAATCACTTTTATTCTCTACTTCGCCTTAAATTTAAAGTTCAGTATTTGTCGAATTTAAAAAATATGTAAATCTTACAAACTATTCATCTTCATATACCGAGACATTTTCTAGTAAGCTCTTGTCATTATTTTGAGGGACGATATTTATTGGAGCAAAATCAGGGCTTTGATAAACTATATTTATTAAAGTTGTAAATAATATAAATTAAATAAAAGTTTAAATTAATGAATAATATAAATTAAATATAAGTTTAAATTAATCTTAAAAACTAATATTAATTAACTTCGAAACTTTCATTAGATAAAATGATATTATATATGATTTAAATAAATTTAAAAATTTTATTGTTTGTTAAATTTTATAACTGAATGATTAATAATTAATTAAGATATTAATCCCATATAGTTATACATTGATTAATAAAATAAAAAATTGATAAAAAAATTAATAAAAAAGATGTACTGAAACACAATTATAAAAAATAAATACATATATATGAATTACTTAAACAATTAATTCAATCTTAATTATTAATATCTATCAATTATTGAATTATGATTTTAAGAAATTGATACTTTGTCATTGTCTAAATATAATTTTCTATTCAGTCACTTTAGTAAATTAATAATTAAATTTAATTAGAATAATTAAAATTTTTCTAAGTGAAATAGATATTATAAAATATTTTTATTATATAGATTATTAACTTGAAAATGAATAATTGAGGGTTGAACATAATTTTGTCTGTTTAGATAAATATTATTTTGACAGTTTTTTTAAAAATTGTTGCTGAAATCTGTATTTTTTCGTCATATATGATGACATCATTATAGCAGTGATTTAATTCATTCAAAAATAATAATATTAAATTATACAGCCGATTTTTAATATGCGGGGCTCCATGAAAAAAAAAAACCCTAGGTGAAATTTTTTTAAAATGGTCGACTTTTTAATACCTATTATAAGTTTCTTCCTGCTCTCCCACTCAAGACTCCAAGCTTTCGGCTATGGAGGAGACGCCCTTTACTTTCAAAAACCTAGGTATAAAAGAGTTCCAGGGCCACAAGAAGAAGGTAAGCACGAGCCCCCAACTCCTTTTTTCTTTCCTTTACCGAGATGACCTGGTAATCTAGGGTTTGTTATTTTGTTGGTCGCTACTTTAATAATTTCCATGTTCATCGTTATTTCTTCCGATTTATTTATTTTTTATTTCCGATAAAAGCTGAAATAAGTTTTACTTCTGTAATGGGTAGGTGCATTCTGTGGCTTGGAACTGCTCCGGCACGAAGCTAGCCTCGGGATCCGTAGACCACACTGCACGTGTTTGGAATATCGATGCTCATGGCCATGTAATTTTTTCCTTAAACCTACTATGATTGTTTTATGGTTAATCACCTTGGTGTCTTCATCAGTTTTTCTCTCTTTTATTTTAGAAAGAGTCGACAGCTTGTAGATCGTCGTATACTTCCTTTATTCGAATAAATGTCTATCTGAATCAGATCAATGATTCGAAGAGGAGAGGAACCGAATAAATGACATACAACAATGCGACAAACAAGAGACAACACAAAACGTAGAAAACCTACGTGCGATGAATATCACAAGGATATGTTAAGAATGTACGTTCAACCAAGATCGAGCGAAAACATGTTAAACCAATATTTGCGAAAGAATGAATACGTAAATTACTTAAAACCAGAGAATCAGATATATGTGTTTGTTCTGAGGTCAAGAGTACTCCCAATGAGACATATCTCACTTGGTTAATTACATTTTGGGTACCCAAAAATACTCTCGATAAAAAATAGTTTTGCTTGGATTATTGTGAACCTGAGGCAATAAGTATTCAAAGGAAGTTTATTTCGTGTGGGAACAGTCCCGATGCTTCAAAGCTCATGCTAAGTCATCGGATATAGAATGAGTCTCTCACATCCCAAATGGGTTGCGGCTCATCGTCATACGAAGCCAACAAAATGAGTCATCGGACATAGAATGAGTCTCTCATATCCCAACACGTCAAAGCACGTCCGGGCCATAAGGGCACATGACAAATCATCTTATCCCAAATGGGCGACAGCTCATCGGCATTGAGCCGTCAAAATGATATCGACGAAGTCAAGGAGCGACAAAACTCAAATGAACTTAACAAAAAAGAAGATAGAGTGATTGTAAAAAGGTAGAAGTAACTGGGTCGGGGTACCACAGACCCGTCATCTACAGCTACTAGGACCATAAGTATACCTGGCCGTGAAGGTAGTCTACCCAACAGGTCCCGAGATTCTCGGTCAGTAATCCGTGAATTGCGTCGTCCACAAAAACCTTGGCAGCCCTAAGGTTAGAAAATAAACTCTATCATATGACTAAAAGCTGGAGCTCTAAGAGATAACTTGTACCTGCAGAAGTGACAATGATGCATCAGGAAAGAAAGATAAATGGAGGTTCAACTACAAAACTGGACATGCAATATGATGCAAAAAACAAATCAAACCAAATCAAAATAATAAAACAGACCGGTGTCGCTGGGTCGAAAACATATCCCTAAAAAGAAAACGGCGGCCGGATTTCGCATATATATGCCCCGTCCTAATTCTATACATCAATATAAAATGCAGAATTAAGATACGGGGCATGAGCATCTGCTCCTGGTCCCCTCCACATGATTTCTGTGCCAAATGTCTCAGAACATGTGCCCGTATCATATTTCTGCTACAGGACTTCTAAACTTTAAAAAGTACATAGGAAAAAAGAAAAAGACTCAATCCTGCATGAAAATAAATGTCAGCGAGAAAACTCACATGCAAATAATGTATCATGAGCCATGCCTTAAAAGTGAGGGAGTTAAATGACACCTGTAAGCAAAAAGCTCAGAAATCATCACATGCTCCCCAACATCGGTACCTGTGTGTGTGCATAAATACGCATGACTCCCTGCAGAAAAATTCCCTAACACACTATCACACATATGGAACATGCAGTCACATCGCAAACACAATGCAAAAGAAAGACACCTGACTAGGATAACCAATCCAACAACGAACAATAATCAGACGTAAAAAAAGACTACCTAAGCACCCTAAATCCTAGCCTAACACATCATCTAACGAAAAGTGCGTCAACCTAGTATCTAAATGCGGGATAGGTCTGGGTATAGTATGACTTTGACAGGGTGGTCATATCGACCCCATCCTAAAGATCCAAGGGATCTAAATGGTGTCACGAAGATCGGTGACACAAGTTAGATCTATTAGATATTTAACACAGTCATACTCGTGTCAATCCCGATGACTTAACTAGCATTGCTCACCGGAATCGAATGACAAACAATGCTCGTTAAGACATCGCGACCGACACGAGGTGATTCTCCTAACGTGCCCGACTCGCTACCCATGCAAACATGCAAATGCAAGTACAAACAGTCAAATGACAAAATGATGAGTGTACCGTGGGGCAGTGACTCAGGAAAAGGTGAGCATGCCGTGGAGGCAGCGACTCAAACAATTGGGTGTTTCGTAACGACAATGACCCGAAGAGTGGGCGTGCCGTGGAGGCAGCGACCCGAGAAAGGTGTGCTGAGGCGATAGTGACCGAAAGAGATGGGCGTGCCGTGACGGCAGCGACCCGAGGAAGGTGTGCCGAGGCGTCAGTGACTGAGAGAGATGAACGTGCTGTGGCGACAGTGGCCCGAAGATGGTGTGCCTGAGGAAGGTGTGCCAAGGCAGCAATGATCGAAAGAGATGGGCGTGCCGTGGCAACAGCGGCCCGAGGAAGGTGTGCTGAGGCGGCAGTGACCGAAAGAGATGGGCGTGCCGTGAAGGCAGTGACCCGAAGAAGGTGTGCCGGGGCGGCAGTGTCTGAGGAAGGTGTGCCGAGGCAGCAATGATCGAAAGAGATGGACGTGTCATGGCAGCAGCAGCTTGAGGAAGGTGTGCCGAGGCGGCATTGACCAAAAGAGATGGGCATGCCGTGGAGGCAGTGACCCGAAGAAGGTGTGCCGGGGCGGCAGTGATGGAATGGATGGGCATGTCGTGGCGACAGTGATCCGAAGAAATGCAACACAAGTAAATGATAATGATCATGCAAACTAACACATGTAAGATGCAACATGCAAACAGACAAACATGCAATATAATGCAAAAATAAACAAACATGCAAGTGATCAGCCAACTAAACCAGAGTGGCCGGTCGAACCAAAGTGATCGGTCAACCGGGCCGGAGCGGCCGGTCGAACCAAAGTGAGACGCTCATCGGGCCGGGATTGCCAGTCTAAGTGAAGTAAGATGCTCGCTGGGCCGGTGCAGCTGATCAGAGCGAAGTGAAATGCTCGCTGGGCCGGGTGGCTGGTCAGAGCGAAGAAAGATGCTCGCCAGGCCGGGGCGGCCAATCGAAGCGAAGTGAGAGACTCACCAGGCTGGTGCAGCCGGTTGGAGCTATATGAAATGCTCACCGAGGCAGGGCGACCGGTCGAAGCGAAGTGAAATGCAACATGCACCAAACAAAAATGCAATATGCAACAAACCAACATGTAGGTAGCAAATCGGGCTCGTGCTAACGATCTCACATGAGAGACCTAAGGTTTATACATTGGATGTGCGACACTGCTGCCTCTTGCTTCGGTGAGGAAATGTGGGGAGTTTCTCCCGTGATCTCGAGGGAAAAACTCTCAACGGTATCGTGAAATGGGCTAGTTACAAAGCTTTTCTCATTTTGTGAACTCTTTCAGACTTTGCAAAGCGAGCCAGCTATAAAGCTTTTCTCGCTTTGTGAAGTCCGACCTCCCAGCTTCTCTAAGTAAAGCTGAGGAACCCAAAGCAAGGGGAGTGAAGACTCTGACCTATCGAGACTTGTGCTAAGGCTCACAACAAAGGGGAGATACTCGGCTCTACGAGGGTTGTTTGGCCACGCACAGGAAGTCTTAACCTAAAGGCTAGCTCCAGGAAAACCAACAATCCATCACGTCGGCACGTCGTCGCGCAGACATATCGTCCCGCCTACCCACGCCAGCGCACGCACGCCGTGTGGGCGATCTAACCCACATGCCTAGACTCCACTATTCGTAAGGCTGGCTAGGAGGTAGGGGATCTCACCACCGTAACGGTTGCAGACGTGTTTTCTTCGCTTGCTCCAAGTCGTCGACGTCAGGTCCGTACTCCAGTATATTTCGTAGAACATGCACAGGACAATAGAAAGACCCAATGAGGGCAGAAGTTAGTGAGGTATGCAAAATACAAAAAAAAAATTAGCATATAAAAATATGCCACCAAAAATATACCTTCACGATAAGAGGTTGGATAGACCTCCATACGCCGTGACGTAGTCGCCACCTCGACGACGAGGGGAAGGCAACGAGGTCGTCGCGTTCCTTGGGTTGCTGTCCACAAGGAGAAGAAAGCCGGCGAGGTCGCAAGCAGTAAAGGTGTGGTGAGGCCGCCGACCGAAGAGTCAAAGAGGCGGCATGCCTTAGATCTCACGCGAAGGAGAGGGACTGAGACATGTGAGATCTGGATGTCAGCGTCGCCGACGAGGACCAAAAGAGGAGCGACCAAAGTGGGAGGGAGACTCTATGGGAGCTCACTCTCTCTCTCTCTCAGGTAGTAGCTTAGGTTGGGGAAGAAGGCACGACCAGGACCGTCGGGGAAGCGGCGTTCTACGACAAAGGTCAGGTCGACGAGATGGGCCGGCGGGGAGCTTGGTGTGTGGCCGATCGAGAAGAAGGGAAGGAGAAGCCGCGATTCAGAGCAGCGATGCCGGCTTCAAAGAGAGGGAGGCGGTCCAGCAAGCTCGCCGGTAACGTCGCCGGCCGAGGAAGAGGCGACGCGGGCAGGGAGGTGACGACGCTAGGGTTCGTGATCTGTTCGCGTGCGATAGGGGGAGAGGAGGCATGCTTGAGTTTTTTATATATAATAATATATATAATATAATATATTATATAATAATAAATTATTATATTATTGTAATTATCATTCGCGCATTATTCACCCAAACACGTACTCGCGGCGAAGTGGACGTCCTTTTTGGCTAAAATCGACGTCCTAGACGCACTGCATGGTTTGTTTCGTCTTTAGGAGTCATTTAGAGCATTTTTCGATAAGCGGGCATAAAACGATAATTCACACATTTTCACCCTGCCTGCGAAGCCGCAACGAAATGGACATCCTCCGTAGGTTAAATTGACGTTCCGGACACACTCACGTGGTCTATTTCGTCGTTCGGGTTTATTTGGACAACTTCACTGACGATCAAACCAATTTAAGTCTATTTCGCGCGTGACGCGACGAATAATATTCTTTGACCCGATCGAAGTCGTTCGACGTGCTAAATGCCGACCGACCTTCGCCTAGGCGAAAGCCAAAGTTTAGCAGGGTTACCCTGGCTACGTGCCCCTCAACACATGCCAAAAAGGTCTCGGGTGGGTGTCTGAACTATTAGATGTTATGGACAAGCCGTAAGCTATCTTGAGTCATGCAGATGGACACCCTACACTCGTGACATAAAAAATTGATGCCAACAAAGGATCCCCAACAAGTGTGTTGCGTAGTCAAGACAAAGTACACTTGTTAGAAGATGCTCAATTTTTAATCAAGCCCAAGTCAGTAATGAAGCTACGCAGCTTAAGCGATCAAAAAGAGTCTAAGTATCCTAAGAAGGAAAAGCCACGAGAGCCAAATCCACTTCTAGGAGGATGAGGAGGAATGCACATGTTACTTATATCCATCCCGACAACGGGTTTAGAGGTCGTAGAGGCATGACCCAGAAAAGTGGTTTAAAGGCCGTAGCCGTAGAGACATGACTCAGAAAAGTATTTCAGAGGCTGTAGAGTTATGACCACACCCGGTAGGCTCAGGGGTCGTAGAGACATGACCTACAAATGAGTTCAGGGGCCGTAGAGGCATGGTTTAACATTGTGGTTCAGGGGCCGTTGAGGCATAACCACAAAAAATAGGTTTAGAGGCCATAAAGGCGCGACCTAAGGGTGAGTTCATAGGTCATAGAGACGTGACTCAACTAGGTGGTTCAGGGGCCGCAGGGGCATGGCCACACAACAGTGAGGGGTTAAAACCTCAAAAGTTCGCACACCATCGATGATGATCGTCGGGCTATGTGTCGCACATGAGCGGAAGGCAGGTTGGCTAGGGAGCCTCCTGCTACTTTAATGAGTGTCGGGCTTCACATCACAAATTAAGAGGTAGCAAGTTGACTAGATCGAGAAGGAATGCCATAAAGTTCATATTTGAGAACTAGTTCGTGTTGATTAGTTAGGAATGAGAGCCAAAGGGGCTCCGATCCCTCCTGCGAACTGATCGAGGTGCGTACCTCGACACCCGCCCTCCATCAATGAGGACTGCCGTGTGGACT
Organism: Phalaenopsis aphrodite; assembly: GCA_003013225.1. Taxonomy (NCBI): domain Eukaryota; kingdom Viridiplantae; phylum Streptophyta; class Magnoliopsida; order Asparagales; family Orchidaceae; genus Phalaenopsis; species Phalaenopsis aphrodite. The sequence continues at coordinate 217,426 of NEWO01000155.1, read as the reverse complement.
TTATGTCGCTCATGAGAGGAAGGAAGGTTGACTAGAAAGCCTCCTGTCTCTTTCATGAGGAATGTCATGGGGCCTCACATCACTCACTAAGCGGTAACATGTTGACTAGATTGAAAGGAGAATGCCAACGAACTTCGGCTCTCCTCTGAGTACTAGTCCTCATTGATCAGTTAGGAAGGAGAGCCATGAGACTCCGATCCCTTCTGCGAATTGGTCGAGGTGCGTGCCTCAACACTCGCACTACATCTGTGATGAATACTAAGAGTTTTACATCATTACCTGAAAGGTAGCAAAGGTTGGCTAGGAAGCCGGACAAAAAAGTTAAATCGTCGAATGACGAGTTGTTCTCATAAAAGGACCGACTAGAATGTCGTGTGGTCCGAGAAGCATCGAAGCAGGTGGCTATAGAGCCGAAAATGTCAAAAGACAATATGTTCTCATAACAGAGCAGACTCTAAGGTCGTAGGGCTCGAGGCAAATTGTAGTATATGGCTATGGAGTCAAAGGATCGTCATGAGACGAGACACTGTCTTGAAAGAACCGACTAGAACGTCATAAGATTTGAGAGGCGTCATATGCTAGATGGGACAAAACTGTCTAGCAATCCGAGACGGGTCGATAAGGCCGAGCGAAGCGGTCCTTACCGTACGCGACGTCACGGTATTGTCGGATATTAGAATATCACGACCGAACACAGATCAGTTGACCTAGTCCGAACCAAAATGACATGCTTCTTGACAAGGTGATGAAAACCAACAAAGTCGAACACGGTGCCGAAGGGGGCGGATGAACAAAGCGATCCAACCTCATAGTACATTACGAACTTGAGTGGGGTAACTCTTGCTGGAGAGTTATGCAGATGTGAGAATACCTGACTTAAGCACGGACTAATCGGACTAGCATAAAGCTAGGATTAGTTTAACATGCAATCTGACATGGTGATTAAGATCAACCAAGTTAAATACCAAATAGAACATGAGGTAAGTATCCCGCCTATGCATGTAAAATAGTACAGGAGATATGTATTTCGACCTTGCATTAAGCGAGCAAGTATATAGATGAAAAGCCTAAGGTAACATGCTCGGAGTGTAGTCGAACATCTAAGTGTTACGACGAAACATGGATCGGTAGTAAAGTCGATACAATATGTTGCTCGACATGGCGGTCATAACCAACCAAAGTAATCGAGATAAAGACATGGTTACATGACCAAGATGATCTCACCATAAGAGTGCTTCTAGAGCTGTAGCGAAACAACTTTCGCTAGGGATCCATGGATCAGTCATTACACCGATACGACATGACACTCGATATGGTGGATAGAATGAACCGAGGTTGTTGAGGAAAACAATGGGGTTATATGACCTAGAATGATTTAACCACCAGGGTGCATCCTGAGCACTTAGCGATATAACTCTCGCTGGGAGAGTTCTGCGGGTGTGAGAATACTCGATTTAAGCATGAACTAATCAAGCTAGCATGAAGCTCAGATTAGTACGACATGCAACTAGACATGGTGAGTAAGATCAACCAAGTTGAAGGAATCACTGAAGAGGCGATCTCAAAATGTACCCACGGGAAGACTGTTGTTGGGGATAACTTCAAGGTTCCACCAATGCATCATGGGGATTTTAACATCTCATTCTGACGTGGTGAACAAACTTAAACGAATTAGAACATACATAAAAAAAGGTGTTGGGTACATAGAGCGATCCAACCTCGTGACACTTAGGCATGATCTCAGCAAAGTGACCCTCAGTGGGGATTTCAGGTGATCCCTCTTCAGGAATTTCATATGTATTGAGGATTATTTTTCGCGGGAATAAAGACACCCGTCTTATGCATGAACTAATTGAGGCTATATAGTGCTCGAATTAGTGCGACACACACTTCAAGATGGCGAGCAAAGTCGGCCAAATCTGTCAAAATACCGTAGAGGTATCGAGGAGGGTTGGATGCATAGATGTCCAACTTCAGGGTGCTTTTAATAAATCATGGCTGAGCGTAGGCCTTGCTGGGTATTTCCTTCAAAACAAGCAAAGTAGTCCTTATCGAGGAAAACGACACAATCCGATCGGGCATTGAGGATCCCGATTAGGCACGGATCAACTAAGTGAGTGAGCGCTCTGACTAATACGACATGCCTACTGGCAAAGCAGCGAATTACTCAAATTAGGTGGATTAAGTGGTCCAAACCATGTGGGATATTTTGGCTAGGTGTCTTTTAAGCGAGAATCTCACTGGGGACTCCTCAAAATTGACAGGATAGTTCCTGCCAGAAGGGTAACACGAAGTAACCAGACCCAATAATTGGATGAACACAATGGTTCATCACAAAAAGCATCCCCCAATGGGGATTTTTTAAAGGCTTATAGAGTAGCTCTTACATGAGGGAAACAAAGGTAGCACAACCTGTAGAAGGGGCTCCTGTCAGACACCTAACAAGGTGACTGAACTGGGGATTTTTAGTGCATGTATGAAAGTACCCGCTTAGGCACAGATCGGCTAGGTAAGCTAAGTATTGTAGCCAATGCATCATGCCTCTTTCCAACAAAGAGATAAGGATCTCTCACATTGTGGGGATGTAGAGATGGGGGTTAGACTATGGCGATGGTCTAGCCAAAAAATATATAGCCTCTGAGCTAAACCACTTTCATAGAAGGCTCTCAACCGCATTCGTTCAAAGCAAGCGGGACAAACACATATTTCTCATTTATAAGGATGAACGGGACGTGTGTATCAACTATACTCCTCATTCATAATGATGACAGGCCGGCGAGATGGGCCGGCGGGGGAGCTCAGCGTGTGGCCGACCTAGAAGAAGGGAAGGAGAAGCCGCGATTCGGAGCAGGGACGCCGACTTCAGAGAGAGGGAGGTGGTCCGACAAGCTTGCCGGCAACGTCGCCGGCCGAGGAAGAGGCGGCACGGGCAGGGAGGTGACGACGCTAGTGTTCGCGATCTGTTCGTGTGCGATAGGGGGAGAGGAGGCATTTGTGAGTTATATATATATATATATATATATAATATTATATTATATAATAATAAATTATTATATTATTATAATTATCATTCTCGTATTATTCACCCATGCATGTCCTCACGGTGAAGTGGACGTCCTTCTTGGCTAAAATCGACGTTTCTGACGTACCGACGTGGTCCATCTCGTCGTTCAGGGTCATTTGGAGCACTTTTTCGATAATCGGGCTCAAAACGATAATTCACACATTTTCACCCCGCTTGCGAAGCCTCAGCGAAGTGGACATCCTTTATAGGTGAAATTAATGTTCCAGACACATTCACGTGGTCCATTTCGTCGTCCGGGCTCATGTGGACAATTTCGCTGACGATCGAGCCAATTTAATTCTATTTTGCTCGTGACGCGACAAATAATATTCTTCGACTCGATCGGTCGTCCGACGTGCTAAATGCCGATCGGCCTTCGCCTAGGCGAAAAACAAAGCCTAGCACGGTGACCCTGGCTACGTGCCCCTCAATACGTGCCAAAAAGGTCTCGGGTGGGTGTTTGAACTATCAGATATTACGGACAAGCCGTAAGCTATCATGAGTCATGCAGGTGGACACCTTACACTCGTGACATCAAAAATTGATGCCAACACTTGGCACTAAGGATTTTATAAAATTTTAATTTTTTTCTGTTCATGCATGCACCAGTATATATTTGATGCTCTGGATAGATATTTTTTTTAATGCTCTGGACTATTTCACTTGTTGTTATTATTATTATTATTAATGTAATTTAAAAAAGTAGTTTTTAGATGGAGGAGCTCATGAGCTGTGTCAAATGGCACATCTTTGAACCATAGGTGGAACTTCAAATTGTGAAACTTGAGGAATTGTTAGATATGCTTTCCTTTATCAGGACTACTTTTTAGTAAGCTGAAAAAAAGGAGTTTTCATTCTTTCTGTTCCTTCTCGATAACTTTTTTTTTGAGTTATCTTGGACAACATTATAGCTCTTACACTAGAAGCAATAAAGTAGTTATAGTTATATGAATCAAAATCATTTTGATGGAATTTTCTTTGATTACGATCGTAGGCATTTGATTTTAAAAGTATAGTTATTTTTTTGTTGCTGTTTTAGAGACAATTTACTTATTAAACCTTTTAATTTTTACCATCAGATTTTCCGTTGAATGTTAAGGATGATTATGTACAAATTGAACATGATGATGTTGTGTACTAGTCTCAGTTTAGATTTAGTTTGCTCTATTGTAGGGGAAAGTGAAAGATATTGAACTGAAAGGGCACACAGATAGTGTTGATCAACTGTGTTGGGACCCTAGGCATACTGATTTACTTGCGACAGCGGCAGGAGATAAAACTGTCCGTCTCTGGGATGCTCGAAGTAAGTGAACTACATTATTATACCCACCCTTTGTTAATAGGTTGTGTTTGGGTTATCTTAATATACTATGCTCTATGATAATGCTTAAAGAAATTGTCTTTTTTTTGCATTATGAACTCACACTGCATGTATGTGATGTTTAAAATTTCACATACTAACTTGTTGATCCAATAGTTTAGTTGGTTTCATTGGTTCTATATGCATTATTATAATTAGTCCTAAGGTTAATATAAGTTCATGATGTTAGGCCATTTATACATTGGCTCTGTAAGTTCCATTATTTAAATTTAATTTTGTTTTCACCTGCATCTGTGGGCCTAGAGGGATTAAGGCTTTGTTGTTGTTATTTTTGTTGTGCATCTGTGGGCCTATATAAGCGCATATAAAATATTTTAAAAAAAACTTCAAATCATTGCCAAGATCATGCTCATAACTTATTTACTTGGGCATATAATGGATACATGTTTTGTTTTTTTCCTGTCATAGCCATCAAGCCTAGTTGATGCTTATTTATTTAGGCGGATAATGAATTAATGTTGTATTCAATTATCTTCATTCTTATCCATCTAAAGCTCTTTATTCTTTTTTTTTTTTAAAAGTGTATAAAGAACCAATATACTCAATTCATTATGCTTGTAAATTTGTCCAGAAAAGAAATATTTTATAATTCCTAAATATTCATCTCTTAAAGGCTTATGTTTTAGACTAACTTCTGATTCTCTAGGTGGAAAATGCTCTCAACAGGCTGAACTCAGTGGAGAAAACATCAATATTACATACAAACCTGATGGCACACACCTGGCTGTTGGAAACAAGGTAATTGAGATGACAAGTCTTGTTTAATATTTTCTCATGTAGTGTTGGTGATGTAAAAGATTCGAAGTCTGCTTCTACTCCAGCAGGGGAGAAAAGTGGAGCAAAGAGCAGGGAATATTTAAGCAGTGCACTAAATTGTACATAACATAAAATATTTTGAGGATTATTGAAGATAAATATCAAATTATGTGAATAGGAATATATAATAAGTTTGTAATTTATGAGAACACGTAGTAGAAGGAAAGAACTTCTCATGTTAGCTGTTTATCTCTTTGAAAAAAACAAAAAGCATAATATTTTATTTGAAAAATCAACCTGTAGATGCAGAAACAATCTAGACTTCAGAGGAATGCGCTGCAATTCACGTTTGTTATTTTGTTATTTGGTTGTTTGTGTATGAGAAAAGAAACTCTCATAATCTTTTCTTTTCCAAGCATTGAAAAGGAGGATATAGAATGTTGTATTCATCTTGTATGGAATATATTGTTGATCTGGTTAGTCTAGCATGTATTTTTTTCTTCATTTTATTCTTGTGAAGAAGACAACTGGTATTGATATCTAGTTTAGGCGCGGTTAATGCTTTTGAGAGCTTATAACTAGTCTGGAATTGATTTTGTTTTTTTTCCCTTCATCCACTTCATGTACTTTATCTACAAGGCCAATTCATTGCAAGTTGTTTTTTAGCGCTACATTTTTTCTCCTGATTTATGTTGTCTACAATTTTCATCCAGATGTATATATTCTGTCATTTTCATTGACTGTAATATCTTTGCATGGCTTTATTTCTTGCGTTTTAGTTACTTTTTTTTGGCAATGTAGCTTCAATTAAATTATTTCTGAAAATGGGCTACAAACCGAGACTGGCCATGAGACCCTACGCTTGCTAGCTTCAGGCATTATTTTTGTTTTGGGGGGTTGCATATACTTTATTATGTTATTAAATTTTTTCATAACTCCATTTTTGTGAGGTTAAAATAAACCAACAACTAAAAATAATTTCACCAATTTTAAAAAGTTTAACTAAGTTTTATTTTGTTACTTTTGGTGCTTAATACTGCCACCATGACCCGACAAATTGGGTTGACCGTACAACTGGTTTTAAGGTATTTGCAACAATTTGGATCACACTGCATAATCATTCAATTCTCATTAAAATGTAGTTAGAAGTGAGTGAAATTAGTGTCTGACTATAATTTAAAAATGGATGCACTATTACTTTAGGGTCTGTTTACTTGCTTGTATTATTGGGGTAATCCAAAGTACAAGCAAGTGTAGGATTTGCAAATTTTTAGCAACTGATTGGATGAAAGAGAATTGTAGTGTAAGATTTTGTGCATTTGAAACACACCCTTTAGTTCATATTAAGTGATTTTAAAACAAAGCCAGTTTGGCTCATTTTAAAATTCGTCGTACTCATTTTAAAATTCATCGTACAAGTTCTCTTCATGTCGCTGCCGCAACCACCGTTTGTCTCCACTCATTGTTGCTTCTGTCATCACTCATTGCCTATAACTCGCGCCATCATGCCAGTGATGCCTACCATTAGCTATCGCCTGCTGCCTGCCGGTTGCCTCATCATCGTTGGGTTTTATATTGAAGTTATTTTACTTTATTTTACCTACAAACAAACAACTTTAAAACCGTCAAAATATACCTCATTTTAATTGCACTCCATTTTTTTACGCAAACCAAATTACCCTTTATAAGATTTGAAGTGGCTGCTTTATCCTTCTTGAGAGGTTTAATACAATACATTTGTGAGCTTGGAAAGTTTTTGTATTTGGTTTGGGTATTACGATTTGATCCTGTAGCTTGGAATTACTTAGACAAGATCAAATCGTCGGACGATAGAGTCACGCCAGTCTAACTTTTACAATAATTCAAAATTTGATCTAGACAGTTAAGTGCTACTAAACATTAATATTTCTAAATCACATCCAATTAACATATATGAAGAAAATCAAATCAAGTTCATACAATAATTTTCTTAAATATGAAATTTTAAAACAAGCCACAATACGTTTTATTTATTTTTCAGTCGCTCATTTTCTTATGTAAATAAATTTTCTCTCATCTGTCATTTAGTTTAGTGGAATTTTTTTTTTGTAATAAGCAGTTATATAAAATGATATAATATACATTAACTTACTAAATAATTACTGTTCTACTGTGTACTGAATTTTTAAGCACTTGCCCTGATATGCATGCTGTTAAAAAAATGACTAAATTTTAAAATTTAATTTTATTAAAAAGTTTAGGCTTCTATATTTCATTAATACACTCTAAAATATTATACTGATTAGGATACATCTATTTCTATTTTCTATTTTTATTTTTGTTTTAAACATTTTTCGTTTCATTTTTGTGCATTTGTGTAGTAGCGTCCCTAACTAGTACCATAAGGGTGACATTCTTGTGATTGATTTATACATTTATTTTATTTGAATTTCATCTAATTTCTTCAATTACTGAAACGTATGTTAAAGTTTTAGTGTGAATATAATAAATGAAATGTTTATTTTTTTTAATTTTAAACATTCATTTAATTTTATCTATACTATCATGGTCTACTCTTTGCAAATTATGAATGTATTTAAAAAAAAAAAATTAGTACAGGTAGATAGTGATTACTCACCTGTTTCACTTTATAATATGATTCCTTGATAAACTTTGTTGACTTTTTTTTCCACAACTTCAATTTAACTTTGATCAACTCACCTAATCATAAAATTAAAGGTGTTATTTCTAGGAAATAACATTTAATTCTTCTTATTATACTTTAATTTATGTATCTTATAAATTTTGCATTCCTCAGTTTTTTTTTCTTCATTTGCTCAATCAATGATCATTCCAATTGCTCAATCTATAATTACTCATACCAAATCTACTATTGTCTTCCAATCAAATTATAAAATGTTTCTTCAATTTATACTTGCTCTAGATTTGTGTACCTAAAAAAAACTAAAAGAGTTATGATTAAAACTTTTACTTTAATCCGTCTTTTTTCTTCTTGCAAAATCAATAATTTCGATCTCCTCTAATTTTTCAATTCAAATATTGTTTATTCTTTGATTTGTGACATTATTTTGTAAAACCTAATATTAATATTTAATAAACTTTTTTTCAAGATAATTAGTTCTGAAACAAATAGAAAAATCACTAACTTCAATTGTTATTGGTTTCGGCTGTTTGGCTCGTTGGCTTTGTCTCTTTTCCGCACATGAGATGTTGCGGTTGGCTTTTCTCCTTTGTCTCACTCGTACATTGCACTCGACACTGCACATGACATTCATCTTGCATGAAATGACGATTGCTTCATGTGCACCAAACTCTAATTAGGGTTGATATTAGAGTCAACACAAATCAAAATAGAAAGGTAAATATTATTATTGAAAGCAGACAAGGAGTAGCAACTAACACACTTGAAAGAAAAATTATAACGACACGACACCCAAAATTTGAAATAGCAACGAATACGACATAAATACTCAAACTAAAGTGGGATCTTGGGGTTGTGTTGGTGATCGACAAGGGTTTGGAAGGTGGCGGTAGCAAAGAGGAGGGGCCAGACAACTGCGAATCGGCTTGCAAGGACAGTTCTGGGTTACGACAACAAGGGAGGAGGACATTGGCAGTGAAGGGGAGGAGTTGCTGAAATGACAACAATCTGGAATGAGAGAAACACCTGAACAGGTGGCTGGAACGACAAAAAATGATCAGGAACGACTATTTTCGGGTGACAACAATGAGCATGAATGATTGTGGCAGCTGCCGGGAAGGCTTGAGACTGCGAAACAACAAAGGAGGGTTGTCATGGGGGTGTGACAGCGAGAAAGATGGCTTGATGCCGATGAACTGTAGGAAAAGCAATAAAGAGATAGTTGACGGGGCAGCTGCAGCGAGGAGGAAGGCGTGGTAGTGAAGCCAGATGGATGCAGGAAGGGATAAGGAAGATAATCACCACCTGGAGACCAAGATACAATTGAAGCACCACCTGAAATCCTATGATACAATCGATGCAGGAAAAAGGAGGGGCTGGACAACTGCGATCCAGCTTGCAAGGACAATCCTTGGTTACGACAACAAGGGAGGAGGATATTGGCAGTGAAGGGGAGTTGCTGAAATGACAACAATTTGGAATTAGAGAAACACTTGAACAGGTGGCTGGAACGACAAAAAATGGCCGAAACGACTATTTCGGGCGACAACAATGAGCTTGAGTGATAGTGGCAGCTGCCGGGAAGGCGTGAGACTGCAGGACAACCTAAGGAGGGTTGTCATGGGGTGTGGAAGCGAGAAGGATGGCTTGATCGCGATAAAATGCAAAAAAAAAAAAACAATAAAGAGATCGTTGTCGAGGCAGCTGCAGGGAGGAGAAAGGCGTGATAGCGAAGCCAGATAGATGCAGGAAGGGATATGGAAGATAATCACCACCTGGAGACCAAGATACAACCGAAACACCACTTGAAATCCTATGATAAAACCCTCAAAGAGAAGAAGAGATACAATGACTCTCTCGATATAAAACACCTGAAAAATTGCTTAAACACGTATAAATAATAAATATATAGTCTTGGGGTAAAGAAGAGTAGCCCCGATTTCAAATAGGAGGGAAATTCACAAAGAGAAAGTGTCGACTGGCCCTCTTGGACCGCTTTGAGCCAAAAAAATCCCGCATCACTGTAGCGGGGATTGCAGATAACACTCAGCAGGATCGGTTCTCAACAGTATAGTAGTAAGGCTTACATCGTTTAGGGGATGGAGTTGCGGAATAATGCTTTGTAAGAAGCTCTTGTGTCAGTTTCTCGGGCTTGGGAGAGCTTCGACCTCATTTGTTGAAGCTTCTGTCTTTTCCTAGTGGTTAGGTCGACTCCATTAAAGGTATCAAAAATGACATAATTTCCAAGCAAGTCATTTTTGCAGGCATGAACATTCTAAAACACAATCATATAAAATAAATATTCATTCTCTCTTGGCATAACCTGAGTTGAAATTGTATAACGATGTATATTCTCATGAGCCAAATCCCGAATATGTAAATCTATAATCTGCTCCTCCCACTTGTATTCTACTGGATGTGTCAGATAAATAAGTATGTCAGGTGGAATCAACATTGGGATGAAATATATGGCAGGCTAGGGCCATACTGAATGGTAAACACTCAAGCGATGCATCTTCTTCTTTTCTCTAAAAGGACATTGATCCCATTGTAGAATGTTCTTTCTTGCCAAGCTCCTAAGGCAATTTCTAATACCGTGGTTCATCCATCTTGCCGAATCAGCTTTCGGTGGGTTACCGTTGAACTGATATTAATACCAAAATGACTCTACCGTCTTCCAAAACTAACTCAAAATTTTCTCATCTCTGATTAATTGGACCTCCCTCAGTAGGTACAACTCAGGAGGTAGGCTGTATATATAAAAAGTTTGAAATATTCTTATATGAAATTGCTCTTTATCTAGTATTGACTCATCAAACTCATATCCGATTTAGTCCTCCAATGCCAATGCCAATATTGCTGATGCTCCTTCGAAAGCCTGCAAAAATGTAGTTCGAGGTATTACAATTTCATACTCTGCGTGAACACCCATTTTATTAGACTCACTATCTTTTAAAACAATTATTGTCAACTTAGTTGGAATCCCTCTCATGGGTTCAACTAGATTTGATGCGTCTCTTCCTCATTGACTAGTGGCTGGTACTCTTCTTTGGTGTCATCACTCTCTTCCGTGTCTACTGTGTCTTTATCCATTTCATTAACTACTCTTTGATCCATAAAGTATTGTTCCCTTGATTGTGCAATTTGATTCAATATGCCCAGATCCGTGACACTTGAAACACTTTTTTGACTTAGACAGATTTAAGAATACTGGCGTGCTCCATTTGTTCCTTACTTCGAATCAGTTTCTCCTCCGGCGGGGTCGACTTGGATGTTTCCCTATATACTTTTGAGCATAAGATCCTAGGGTTGAACCTTGCATGTAAGTTGTGGTGGTCGTTTGATGTTGTGGTCTTCAATTTTGAAGCTGGTGTTTGAACATTCAGTCTGTAGTGAGCTAGTAGGTACTAGCACTATATCTCTCGTTTTGTCTTGAACCAAATAGTGATCTTGCATTTTCCCTCACGCCGGCGTAGGTGTTTCAAATTTTGCTTCCAAAATAATTCACTCCTCTTAAACTTACTGGTGTTTAGTTTCGCCATTTTGTCTGGTGGGACATCATAGTACTCAAAGAAAAAGTCTTGATCTGAAGCCACCCAAACTTTTCTGGATCCAAGTGACCGTTAAAATGTGGTAAATCAACTGTTATCTCAAAATCCTGGCATCTTACATACATCAAGTCAATTTTTTTGAGTAGAGCCTCTTCATCTCTGAAATCTCTAATATGTATTTCATCCCTTTATCCTCTAATAGACAATTCACCTTTGTAATTGATTAAAGTTCTTGTGATCCCATTGGATGATCTACTTTCCTCAATTTTATCAAGCCATTGTAGCACTCGACGGACTTGTCGATGTATATCTTTCATAGTAAGCTTTTGATTGACGTCTGACACTTGTCTCGGTGGTGGCGTGGTTAGGATTTGGGGTTTGGGTATGTGGAAGAGGCTGCATAGAGATGATATAGGGTGTATGGATGATTTGAGTGGAAAGGATGGGAAAAATTTTTCTGGGGGACATGGAGATAGGTTTGGGTTTGGCAGGTATTAGAAACTTAGGATAGGATTAGGGTTTGATTTGCTCTGATACTAAATAATACCTGAGTTAACCCCAATTGAAAAAAAAAATATTACTGAAAGCAAATAGAGACAGTTACAACCAACACACTTGAAAAGAAAAATACAATTATACGACACTCAAAAATCTTAAATAGTAACGAACACAACACAAACGCTCAAACTAGGGTGAGATCTCAGGGTGGTGTTTGTTGTGGTGATTTAGGAGGGTTTGGAAGGTGGCGATAACAAAGAGGAGGGGATGGACAACAACGAACCCGCTTGAAAAGATAGTCCTGGATTGCAGCAGCAAGTGAGGTGGACGTTAGCAGCTAAGGGTAGGAGTTGCGGAAAAGACAACAAGCTGAAATGAGAGAAACAAATGACCTGGTGGCTGGAACTGAAAATACAGTAAGGAACGGTTGTTTCTTGTTGGCGGCAACAACCGGGAATGACAACGATAGTAGCAGGGCAGGCGTTGAACTGTTGGACAGCCAAAGGAAGACCGTCCTGGGGCTGGAGGACTACTTAACGACTAGGAACTGCAGAAAAATCAACAATAGTACTGCCGTCGGGGCGGTTGTAACGAGGAGGAAGGTGTGGTAGTGAAGCGAGAGGGATGCGAAAAGGGATATGGAAGATAATCAACACACGGAGATCAAGATACAACCGAAGCACCATCTGGAACTTTAGGATTCAACACTGACAGGGACGAAGTGATGCTAGTGGCTGTCCCAATACAAACAAATGAAAAATGGCATAAACATGCAAAATTAACAAATATATAGTCCTAGGGTAAAGAGAGTGGGCCCTGTTTCAAATAGGAGGGAAATCCACGAAGAGGAAATTTCGATCGACCCTCTTGGACAAGTTCGAGCCAAAAAAATTCGTGGGATAGTAGCAAGGATTGCAGACAGCTCCCCGTGGGATTGGCTCCCTGCGGTACTGTAGCAAGATTTTGGATTGCGGAACCTGCGAAACCCTTGGGACCACACAGAATCCCATGGAATCCTTCGGAAACGGGATCACTCCTGCGTCAATCAGTTCTTCCACTTATATTGTCTGTTACATGGAGAAGAAATTGCATTCTGAGTTCTAAAATACACTAATATCAATGTGATTAAGCTAGTTCTTTCTCAAAGCCTAGTCTAGCTCTGCAAAGAAAGCGTAAGCTGGAAATAAATACTTTTTTGGCTTTAAATGGAAATGTCTTGTCATAGCTTTAATAATGTATTCTAGTCAATATATTTCTTGGGAATTTCTTTTGATTTTTGTTTTGCATTATTTGTCTCTTTTTAACGCCGAAAATTTTACTGCCACGATAGAAGCTCTTCTTTTGTTATGTCTGATTGATGCTGTTTTCTTGCAGGAGGATGAATTAACAATATTGGATGTTAGGAAGTTCAAGCCAATTCACAGGCGAAAGTTCAATTATGAGGTGATCTTCTTTTAAAGTTTTCTTTCTTTGTGATTTTTTTGAATTAGTTTGCTTAAATATGCTGTTATGCTTCTAAACAGTTATTTTCTGTGGGTTTGCTTTTTTCTTAGCTTGGGGGAGTTTTTGAAATTATTTAGACGTAGATGTTTCATTTCTGTTTGATTTTCTGCGCAATGGTTCAAGATCTTTAGATATGCTTAATCATTCTTTTTTAATTAAGACTTAAAAGCCTTGCTTTCTTTCTTTAAGAAACTGAGAATGCTTTCTATGTTTGACCTGCTCACAGGTAAATGAGATTGCATGGAATACAACTGGAGAGCTTTTTTTTCTTACAACCGGAAATGGTGACAATTTTGTGCATTTCTTATTTTTCTTGAAGAATGCAATTAATAACATTATTGATAAAATGGAAATATTTATCAGATTTAGTACGCAAGTCTCTTTCTTAAATTTTCTTAGTTGGCATGTTAGCATTTTTCAGGAACTGTTGAGGTACTTGCCTATCCATCTTTGAAGATTCTTCACACCTTAGTGGCTCACACGGCTGGTTGCTATTGTATTGCCATTGATCCAATGGGAAGGTACTTCTATATGTTTCGATATTAGGTACAAAATGTCATGTTGTCTATGATATTGAACAGAGAAAAAGCACAAAATCTTTGAAGTTCTGTGCTGATTTAGTTTTGAAGCCTTTTGGTTATATCTGAAAAGATCAGATTGAATTTTTTTTAAAGCACCTGGTTTAGCTTTGTTTGTTTAAATTTGTGCCCATTGGATGCTTCTTGATCTCAACTTGTACCCGGCAGCGTGTTCCGCTCCCTCACGGTTGTATCTTCTCTGTACCCTCATTTCGGCTAGGACATGAAGGCTATGCGGCCCTTGGGAATGATATATATAACTAAGAATAACACACACACACACACTTTATATATAATAATAATAATAATAGTAATAATAAGCGATGTTTTTGAAAGGTGCACCGCTGGGGTTTCTTCTCCCTGTGGCGTTTACAAGGCGAATCGCGTTATCTCTTCTCGTCTCTGCTCTTCCCTTCGCTTCTCTTCGTTTCTCTTCCCCTCTTCTCCTCTTTGGTTTTGGTTTATGGCCTCGGGACGTTCTTACGCCGACGCTCTTGTTGGCGACGTTCCCACTGTGCTCCTAAATCATGTATGCTCCTGCAACTCTTCCATAACACTTTAGCGCTTGGTGTTGACATTAGTTTTCTCAAAAAAATATCCTATAAAAATGGTAAGCCTGCGCTCTTTCTCTCTGATGCTGAAGTTTTTGCATTAGCTTTATCCTTTTGGTTGACCCTAGCTGGTAAGTTCCTCTATGGAAACCCTAAACTCGATGCAATTCAAAAAGATTTTAAGCAAATGCGTTCAAAGGGGAAGGAAAGATTGGTAAACTGGATGGTAGGTATATTTTTATACAGTTATCAAATGATGAAGACTATGCTCATTTATTTGCGCTCACTCGAATAGATAATCGTGTGATGAAAATTTTAAAATGGACTGTAGATTTTGATCCTCACACTGAACCTCCTACCATCCCTGTATGTTTGCGCTTCGCGGGTCTTAAATTCCATCTCTTCAATCATGAGCTGCGATTTACGGTAAACCCCTGAAAACTGATATTCCTACATTTAATCTGAGTCGCCCTTTTGAAGTTAGAATTTTGATTGAACGAGACCTTATTTTACCTTTTCCGAAAGAGATCTAGATTGGATCGCAACACCAGGGTTTTTGACAACAGGTGGAACTGGAACAATTTCCACCTTACTGCTCTCACTACCGTATGTTTGGACACTCCCATTTTCAATGTCAACATCTTCACCCGCATTTAAAACCTCAGAGTAAAAATGTTTCTGGGTCCTCTACCTCTATTCACACTTGCCCTTGCTCTACCCCTGAATGCAACACACTATCAATTGAAAACTTGGTTGAATCACCACCCACTCTCCTTTCCACTCTCCTTTCCACTCTCCCTCCTCTAAATGCCATTTCTACCGTCAATGAACCTGTAATCAACTTACTGCTATCGGGGACCCCCGTGACAATATTGTCTCTACTTCTGTAATTGATGTGATGTCGGATGGTTTTTTAGCTGGGTAACCTCTAACTCCATTGATAACAATGCTGAAGAAACTTTACTCACATAGGAAATTGTTCAGTCCGATCAGCAAGAGGGCTTTGTCTTACATATATATTTATCCATTACAGTATCAACTAGAAAATTACAGCATTAGCTAGAAAGGAAAGAAATAAGAACGTGGTATGTTTAAAAAAGGAAATGAATAAAAAAAGAATCAAAACTAATAACTCAGAATTATCAAGAATTAATACCAACTTTTACTAGCCATAAATATTCTAATACCCCCCTCGAATTGAAGGGTGGATGTCAGTCTTGTTCAATTTGGATTTGAAATCATCGAACAAAATACAAATTTCTCCGGACTCGAGCTTTTCCTTAATGAAGTGTTGGACAATCTCAACATGCTTGTGCGATCATGCTCGACCGGGTTGTGAGCAATGTTAATGACTGTCTTGTTATCACAAAACAATTGTAAGGGAACGAAGCTTGACGTACATAGTTTGCGGAGCACAATGCGTAGCCAGAGAGCTTCACAAATTTTCAGTGACATGGACCGAAATTTGGCTTCTGCACTGTTCCGGGCAGCTACTGTCTTTTTTTTGCTTGTGATAAGATTTTCCCACACAAATGAGTAGTACCATGAGGTAGAACGAGAAGTATGGCGAGAATAACACACATGAGCCCGGTGTACCTTTGAAATAGTGGCGAATCTGATGGACAACTTGGGGATTGTGCTCTAGGATTTTCCATGAATTGACTTACTATTCCAACTGCATAGCATATATAAGGGCGTGTATGAGCAAGGTAGATGAGTTTCCCCACAAGACGGTGATAGTGAGTTTTGTTTACAAGAATTGTATTGGGAACATTAAAAAGTTTTTCATCTNGAGCCCGGTGTGCCTTTGAAATAGTGGCGAATCTGATGGACAACTTGGGGATTGTGCTCTAGGGTTTTCCATGAATTGACTTACTATTCCAACTGCGTAGCATATATAAGGGCGTGTATGAGCAAGGTAGATGAGTTTCCCACAAGACGGTGATAGCGAGTCTTGTTTACAAGAATTGTATTGGGAACATTAAAAAGTTTTTCATCTATATCTATCGGGATAGCTACTAGTTTGCACATGATAAGATTGTTCTCTGTCAAAGGCTTACCCGGGGGTGAAGCAACCAAAGAGGTGAGCAGGGTGGCAGTGACTTACCCGGGGGTGAAGTAACCAAAGAGAGAAGGATCAAGCGGCGAGCTTGGTGGCAGCGAGAGAAGCATTGGGAAGAGGAGCGAATTGACAATCGAATGCTTCAGGGAACAAGCTCGCCAAGGTCAACCTACCGAGGAAGGAAGTTCGCAGCTCGTGGAGGCAGGCATGTCTTCGGGAAGGAGGATCCTCGTGCAGGTAATGTTGGGGACAGGAGTCAACTCTCCATCACGTGTAGGAGGGGATGCGACGAGGAGGAAGGAGGCTCGGCTAGGGTCGACGAGAGGGAGAGGAATCGGGTAGACGTGTTTCGAACGAGAGAAAGGGGCCAAGATTTCGGGTGCGTGAGTTAGGGATTAGGGATTTAGAAATTGAACCCCTCGCCCCCATTCATCTACATCATTATATGAATATATATTAATAACATAATATAAGATATTTAAATTTCCCCGATTCGTGCACTTCCGCTCGTGCACGAGGCCATATCAAAATGGGTGACCTCCGTAGCTAAATTCGACGTCCCGTACGCACTGGCGCAGTCCGTTTCGTCAGCTGGGTTCGCCCGGATGACTTCGTCGATCGTCGGGTCAAAAAAACGTCAAATTCAATTTTCGTCAAAATTTCGGTTCACGATCTATCGTTTCAAAAATTTATTTAAGCTTTCAACGAATAACGATGCAGACAATGCAAATTGTGGTAATCGAACGTGTCGACTGTTCGAATTGCGAAGTCTGTGCGCGAGAAAGTGCAAATTGTGCCAAAGGCGTTCCTATGGCTTAGAGGTCCTATAGGGACTTTTTTTGAGTTCTCCCATGTTAGTTTCAACCTCCTAAGTGCTATAGGTTAAAAATTACATGCTGAACTTCAAAAAAATATAGAAGCAGTTTGAATTTCTAAAATGAGGTGGCCTCGTCACTAATGTTCTAAGATAGTCAAAAGGAGAGTCCTAAAGCTAGTTCCTAAATCCTAAGGAAAAAACTAAACCTAACTAAAAATGAGGTCAACAGAGGCAGATATAACTAGGACAGTTTTTGGGATCATATATGTTTATTATGAATTCTTAGATTTGTCTTTTGGCTTAACCAATGCTCCCGCTGTATGCATGAACTTAGTGAATAAAATCTTTAAGCTTTATGTGGATCAGTTTGTCATTATCTTTATTGATGACATTCTAATATAATATTCAAGAACTAATGATGATCATATCAAGCATTTGAAAGTAGTATTGAAGCCGAAGAGGCATAATCAACTATATACAAAGTTATCAAAATGTGAATTTGGGCTGCAAAGTATTACATTCTTGGGATATTATCAGTAGATAATGAGTCTTAGTGGATCCTCAAAAGGTGAAAGCAATTGTAGAATGACCTACTTCAAAGAATATTGCGAAGGTACACAATTTTTTTTTTTTGGATTGGTTGGATGTTATATGAGGTTCATTTAAAAATTTTCATAATTATCCATGTCATTGTTTAAACAGATAAGAAAAGATGTTTAGTTTTGGTGAAATATAGAATGTGATCACACTTTTCAAGAATTAAAGAAACATTTGATTGTCATTCTAGTGTTAGATATTCCATCCCATACAGACATATTCCTAATTTATAGTGACACATCGTTGTGAGGCTTGGGATGTATTTTAATGCAAAATAAAAAGGTGATATCCTATCCGTCTAGACAGTTGAAGCCATATGAGAGGAATTACCCGACACGCGATTTGGAGGGACCAACTCAATGACTTAATAGGCTAAGCTTATGCTAGCCTCACCTCGACTCATTTGCTCATGAGCCGGCTCGTTTAAAAAAATATTAAGATAAAATATATTCAAAATATATTAAAATTCATGACTTTATCTTTAAATTATTAAAAATTTTTAAAGAACAATATTTTATATTTTATATAAAATGATTATTTATTATTTATCTTCTAATTGCTCATTGTATTTGTCATTTTATTATCATACTAAATTAAATTAATATTATTTTCTCTCTTTTATAATAAAAAAACCAACTCGTGAACCGGCTTGAATCTTAGACTTAAGCTCTAGCTTGAGCTTGAATTCGACTAATTAATCACACATGCAAACTCAATCCAGGGTGGCTAGAGCACGGGCTAGAGCTCGACTCGACTCATTTTCACTCCTAGAGGTATCTATACCCTGCTTCTTGACTGTTCTGTGCTTTCTTGATGGTCCCCTAGTTTAAATTACACATTTTTTTTTTATTATCGTTGACTGTTATTATTGTTAGTTCTGTAAACTCATGGTC
Source organism: Phalaenopsis aphrodite (assembly GCA_003013225.1). Taxonomy (NCBI): domain Eukaryota; kingdom Viridiplantae; phylum Streptophyta; class Magnoliopsida; order Asparagales; family Orchidaceae; genus Phalaenopsis; species Phalaenopsis aphrodite. The sequence goes on along the minus strand of NEWO01000155.1, from coordinate 198,534 downwards.
ATGGCTCTAGAAACTGGTGCTGTAGTGGATGTAGTTCCTGAACAAGGTAAACATTTACACATGGGTAGCTTTAGCTAAAGTTTTTCTGTTCATTTAATATGGATACTCCTCCTGCTTATTATTTGTTTTTGATGACAATGGATTTGTATAGAACTGATTTTATTTGTTATGGGCAATATATTATTATTTAGAGAAATGCTTTTCATTCATATGGCAATGAAAATGATACTACCACCAAACATTGCAGATACTTTGCCGTTGGAAGTGCTGATTCATTGGTTAGCCTGTGGGACATCTCAGAAATGCTGTGTGTTCGAACATTCACAAAACTCGAGTATGATTTACTAATAAATTTTTTTCTCTGTTTGCGCTGTATGCCAAGATAGCTCATTATAGTCCAATTCAGTTCTGTAACCTTGGGGTTGGAAACTAGAAATTTTCTCATGATTTCAATGAATCTAGTGTGAATTATAGAAATGATTGGATTTGTTGGACAGAACCACGTAATGCATGCTTCCTTATGATTCAGAGTGATATGAGTAACGTACAATATTTTTGGGGTTTGAAATTTTGTGCAAGTAAAACCTAAGGCACAGTTTTACTTATCTAAACTCTTCTTTTGATTGAGTTATTTTTATTTTTATTTAGATGGCCTGTGAGAACCATCAGCTTCAACCACACGGGAGAATTCATTGCTTCTGCTAGTGAGGATCCATTCATTGATATTGTACGTTTCAGTGTTCATAACCTTATTTCCTAAGTTTAGAGAGGCCATTATTTTAATTTTACCATCCTTCTGCTGCCAGTCAAATGTGCAAACTGGGCGATCTGTTCATCAGATTCCATGCAAGGCTGCTATGAACAGCGTGGAGTGGAACCCTAAGCATAACTTGCTTGCTTACGCAGGAGATGACAAAAATAAGTATCAGGCTGATGAAGGTTCTTATTAATATCTTCACTTCGTTCATTTTTTTAGTGTAAATTATCATGACTATCAAGCAGTTCTAGGGTTCTTAATGCTTATTTTATAATCCTTATTATATAAGCACCAAGAAACTAAGGAAAAATAATGATAGTGTTGAATATCTTATTAAAATGAAACTTATTATGTTGAATACCTTATTATAATGATAGTGTTGAATATGTTGAATACCTTATTTTATAAGCACCAGTTCATGTGAAAACTAAATGAAACTTGTGTTTAGTACTGTTGAATTATTTTTGATTAGATTGTGAGCATTTATGGCTGCTAGGGTGATTCATAATAGTGTGGAATACCTTATTAAAATTGTTCTGTCAGCGTCAGTACTATCATCAGCTATATTTTAATTCCTTTTTGGCACTTGGTGTGAAGAATGCCTTGTATTGAAAAACTGGGGGAGTGGGCTGGTTTTGTTGTTAAATTCTTGGTCCTTTATTCTTACAACAATACCGTTTTTGTGGGTGATTTAGGATATGTCTGACTTCATAAGACTTCTGTAGCAATGGATTAGCTTTTATCAACTTGGTGGACTTGAGAGAAATATTGTTTGGATATCAGCAAAATATTTTGCCACCAATTAACTAATTATGTTCCTGATTAAGTAACATAATTGACAGAATTCATCAGAATATGGGCTTGTGTTAGTTTGAAAATGTAATCAAAGCACGTTTATGACTAGTATAAAGAACAAGCATGGCATATATGATCATTCATATGTATTTTCATGGCTCAAACTTCGTTTTTTTTACTCCAGATGTTAACTTTTTAAACTATGGATGCATGAACATTTCTAAAACTTTTCCCAAAGATTAGCAACTTTATGGAACATATGACAATAGAAAAGCATGTTTTGGTTTTTGTTGATAGGCATATGATATTTTTCATGGCGGATTAGAACTAAAAATTTCACAAGATGATTTAACTGTACGTTGTCAGATGCATCATTAACATGTACTTTATTGTTTTTTATGCAACCAGTTTTTTATATATTTCATGTTATATGCTACACAGAGATAAATATATACTATTTTAGTGAGTAGCAAATTTAAAGTATTCAATCATATTGAAGATATTGTTTTTGTACGAAAGAACTCAGATAAAATTTGACTCAGTACTGTATACTACTATATGCCAACAATCTTATGCCTGCTGATATCATACTTATCTATATGCTTTCAATATTTACAAACCGAGCGTATTATCAATATGGATAGATGCTTGGTCTATGAATATTGATTAGAATCATTTTGTAGAATTTCTCGTTCAAATAACATTCTCAAAATTATGCCTAGAAGACTACTCAAGCCTGCCTGCTTTGCAGCACAACTGTTGCGGAAAACACAAGCAGGACAGAATTCTTTTTTATTCTACAGTATGCTTGATATAAGCTATCAGTGGAGGAATGAAGAAGGAAAATATCTATAGTCATACAATTAAAAATAGATTTTAAAATAAGTTAAATTCCTTCTTTGCATGAATCTGTGGAACATTGATTTACTTTATTGGCATATGGGATCTTGGTTTTATTCCTTGTCATGAATTTATGGGATCCTGATTTTAATTTTGACATTAATTTGGGGGCTACGAACAATAAGATATGCAGCATATTCTAGCCCTCTCAAGTTGGCGAGCATATATCTTCCATTTTCGACTTGACGTTAATCTCTTCGAAGTATGTGCTATTTTGTGTCGGTATCTTCCAACCGATTCTTTGTGACAAATAGTTATGAATCAAACAACTGTTTTTTTTTTCTATATGAAATTTCAATCTCAACATACTTTTTTCTATCATGTTGCATAGCATTATGTGTAATATTTATTGCCAACTTATTATTATAATAGTGCCACCAGAACTTATATATCTCTTGTGCCATTCTTTTAAATTCATCTTTTGCGATAATCCACGATTGCAAATTTTATTTTTTGCTTCATCAGTAAACAAGTAAACAAGATCACCTGTAAGAAAAGAACAGTATTTAAAGGTGGATCTCTTGTCTGTATGTGAGCAGTGATAATCAACCTTTGTGTAGGCTTAAAGATCCTTTTTTTTTCCTTCTAAGTAGAATCCTCGCCTCTGAATTATTAAAAATTTGGTAGACAGCTTGCGGGTGAACCTTCCTTGGATCATACTTGAATTGACTTAGCTATGTCCAACATTATATACCAAAACAACAACAAGCTTTTATCCCACTAAGTGGGGTTGGCTACATGAATCCTTTTTCTACATTGCAGTGCAGAGGTATGGCAGTCGCTAGAGGGAAAACTGACCTGCAGTCACACGGTTCGCATAGGGGAGGAGTTGCGCGACTGTTCTGAGTAGAAACGGGTGCTGGCGGGATCTATAGGTGGCTAGGGCGAGCTGGAGAGGGGGTGAACAACGACTCGTCTTTGCGGAGGAAAGATACTGGCTGAAGCTGCAAGCGACTGGGGGCGAGCAAGAGAGTTGAACAACGACTCGTCTTTGCAGAGGAAAGGTGCTGCTGGGAGATGTGAGCGACTGAGGCGAGCTAGGAGGGTGATCAGCTAAATTCATATTTGGCGATAATTCATGCTCGTAAATTTTATTTTTTGCTTCATCAGTAAACAAGATCACTTGTAAGAAAAGAACAATATCCAAAGATGAATCTCTTGTTTATAGGTGAAACTTCCTTGGATCTTGCTTGAATTAACTTAGCTATGTCCACATTATATACAACAACAACAACAACAAGCCTTTATCCCACTAGGTGGGGTTGGTTACATGAATCTTTTTTCTACTTTGCAGTGCAGAGGTATGGCGGTCGCTAGAGGGATGCGACTGACCTGTAGTCACACGACCCGAATTGGGGAGGAGTCACGCGGTTGTTCTTAGTAGAAACGGGCACTGACGGGATCTATAGGTGGCTAGGGCGAGCATGAGGGGCAAACAACAACTCGTTTGTGTGGAGGAAAGACATTGGCGGAAACTGCAACCGACTGGGGGTGAGTAGGAGAGTTGAACAGAGCTCGTCTTTGCGGAGGAAGGGTGTTGCTGGGAGCTGTGAGGGACTGAGGCGAGCAGGGAGGGTGATCAACCTCCTCTCTGTGTGGGAGGGAGATGCCGGTAGGGCCTGCAAGCGTTCAAGAGGAGCTGGCGAGATCAGTTCACCTAGGAGGTCACGATAGTGCTGGGATGGCTGCTGAGAATGGAAGGGACTCTGCACGGTGATAATTGGGCGAGGTACAGCCGAAACACCGCTCGCCTTTGGATGAAACCCTCAGAAAAGGAACACCTTGGCGACTCACCTAAAATTAGAGAAGGATCTAAAACTGTTTAGCAATCAGCACACCAAAATCATAAATAAGATGGGAGTAAAAGGTAGATTACTTAAGTAGGAAAAATAGGAAATGATTAAAGAAGAGTGTACAGGAAAAGACAAAAATTTGAAATGCAGCCCAAGTAGGAAGTGAAGGATTAAGAAGGAGAGAAATTAGAGCATGAGATGGTTTGGGGCGGAAACTTTGGCTTCAATTGGTTCTTGCTGGTTCTATCCAGCACGAAGGTTGGATCGGTCATGCTTGTGCCGACCAGAATCCCTGAGCCCCACGTCAGTCTCCCGGGGTTTGGGAGCTTCGATCTTGTTCATTGAAACTTCTAGTTCCTCAAAGGATGGAGTTAGATCCGCGATATTGAAGGTTGCCAAAATTTTAGTGTCCCTTACCAGGTCAATTTTGCAGGCGTTGTCGTTCAGTTTTTTAAGTTTGCGGAAAGGTCAGTCGGCTCTGGGTTTGAGTTTGTCATAAGCTTCTACGGAAAATCGCTTCTTCTTTAGCTGTATCCACACGAAGTCGCTTTCTTGAAATGTTACTTTTTCCTGGACTTGTTTGTGTGGATTTGATATTTGCGATTGTATTTCGCAGTCGTCTTCCTAACTTCCTTGTGGAGTTGTTGAATCTGGTGAACACGTTCGATAACATCCTCACTGATCTCTGATATGGGTAGAAGTGAGATCAACTTAAGCGGTGTGAGCGGGTTATGCCAGTACATAATTTCAAACGGAGTGCGTCCCTTAGTCTGGCTTGTGGATTTGTTGTAGGCGAATTCAGCTCGCGCAAGAACGAGATCCGTCGTTTGATGATTTTTCCCACGAAGCATCACAGAAGATTCCCGAGACTCCTGTTAACTACTTTAGTCTGACCATCCGTTTGGGGGTGTGCCACAAGACTAAATTGATGTTTAGTGCCTAATTTACCGTAGAGGGTTCTCCAAAAGCAGCTCAGAAATTTGATGCTCCCTGTCGGAAGTGTTGGTCCAGGGAACGCAATGAAGTCTCACGATCTCACGAAAGTACAAGTTGACAATGTGAGATGCATCCATCATCTGGTGAAATGCGCCTTCTTTGTGAAACAGTTTACCTTCACTATCACAGAGTCCTTGTTTCATTGTGTGCGGGGAAGTCCTATCACAAAGTCCATATTGACGTCTAGGGCGTCTCAGGTACCGGTAGAGGAGTGTAAAAACCCGTATTCTGCCCGCAGATTTTGGTGATATGGCGAATCCTACGTTGTCAGATGTGTCGCTTCACATCTCTCGGCAGTTGGAGCCAAAAGAAGTGTTCTCTCATGAGTGCGAATCTTATTCCTGCCAAAATGGCCGACCAATCCACCACTGTGATTCTTTTGGACGTCGGCCTCTCCAGAACATCGGGGAATGCATAATTTATTTTGTTAGAAAAAGTAGTCATCCGTTCGGTAGACTGCTAGGTAGGTTTCTCTTGACATTGTTCCCATATTTATTAGAAGTCTTCATCTGTCTCATATAAGTCATTTATAATCTCAAACCCTACGACGCGAGTCTTTATGGATGTGATTAGTAGCTGACAACGGCTCAATGAGTCCACGCACGGTTCTTATTACCAGCTTTGTGCTCGACTACGAATTGAAATGAAGCTAAGAATTCCATTCAAGAGGCGTATCACTCTTTTAGTTTGATTTGATTGTTTAAGAATTTTAAAGCTTCGTGATACGTCAACAGGATGAACTCGTTCGTTAGTAGATAATGACTCCAGTGCTCCAAGGTTCGGACAATGACATAAAACTCCTTGTTGTAGGTTGACTATTTTCGTCGTGCATTATTTAACTTTGCGCTGAAAAAAGCGATGGGGTGACCACCTTGACTGAGTAATGCTCCAATTCCCAAGTTGGATGCATCACACTTGACTTCGAATAGTTGGCTCAAATATGGTAAAGCTAGAACTGGTACGTGAGTCACCTTCTTCTTTACTGTGTTGAAGCTAGTCTTACTTGTGGCTATCCAAGTGAAGTCTTTTCTTTTCAATAGTAATGTGAGGGGGACAATGATAGTGCTTAAGTTCTTGACGAATCTTCAATAGACGGTGAACCCCAAAAATTGTTGTAGCTCGGTAAATGATTGTGTCCCTGTCCAGCTCAGGATCACCTCGTTCTTCGTCGGGTCCATCTTAATGCTTGTGCTAGATACAATGTAGCCCAAAAAATATACTTGGCTCATGATGAATTGATATTTCTACGGGTGTGCGTACGGATGTTCGGCCCGTAAAACCTCGAATTTTGCCTGTAGGTGTTGCAAGTGTTTCTCTTCTGATTTATTATATATACTAGAATATTGTCAAAACAAACCTCTACAAATTTCCCAATGTGGGCCTGGAACATTTGATTCATCAATCAAATAAAAGTACTGGGCACGTTAGACAGGCTGAAAGGCAAAACTGTCCATTCATAGAGACAATCTCGCGTCTTGAAGGTGGTCATTCACTCGTCTCTATTGACCTCAATTTTCGTGAGGTCTAGTTTTCCTCGTAGGAGTTAGGATCTAGCCTTAGGGGTCTTCCTGCGACTATCTTAGAACCTTAGAAATGGTGCCCGCCTCGTTTTAGCTCGACCTGTTTTCGTCCTCTTTTGGAGTTTCGCGTGTATGGTATCGACTTCTAGCTCTTAGAAGGGTGAAACCGACACGAGGAAAATCAAAATGGATTCCTATAGGACCTTTCCGAGCCTTAGGGTGGCATTCTGCACAATTCGCACTCCTGCGCGCACCAGCTTTGCAATTCGGAGAGTCGACGCGTCCGATTGCTACAATTCGCATCGCCTGCACCGTTGTTTGCCGAGTGCTCGAGTAAACCACTTGTGACGATCGATCGCGGGTCGAGATTTTGTGAAATTTGAGTTTCGACGCGTTTTTTGACCCGACTGTCGACGACGTCATCCGAGCGACCCCGGATGACGAAACGGACTGCGCCAACGCGTCCGGAACGTCGATTTTGCCTGGGGAGGACACC
>NEWO01000155.1:164675-183742 GCA_003013225.1 Phalaenopsis aphrodite | reverse complement strand
TATTAAGTAGTATTTTAAAAAATCTAATTGACTACAAGGCTACAAAGATTTATAATCAATTAAAATATTGATTAAGAAAATATAATAAAAATTATTAAATTAGATTCAAATGATGTTTTAATCGAAATAATAATTTTTAAATCTTGCTCAACCTCTTATTGTCTTATAGCTACATGATTAGGGTTGTTAAAATGATTTTTTGTTCGTGAACAGCTCGTGTTCGGCTCGTTTACACCCCTAGTTACTAGGGAATCCTAGGCTAGGATTAGGGTTGTGCTTATGCCAAATGATACTGGAGTGAACCCAAATCACGTTGATTTCAAAAGGGGTTCAAGGACGATGCTACAACAATAACACAACACTAATAATGATAAATGCAATTTGTAGAAATAAAAACAGAAGTAAATAATAAAAGACATAAACAACCCTCTTGTGCAGGTGTGGTAGATACGGGAGTGGAAAGAGCTGTGGGGTGGTGCTCAAAGGGTGGACGATGCAGAGACGACCGACGGAAGGAGGGTGGCTCCAGCAGAGGGTCTGTGGGTTGGCCGCCAGGGGGGTGGGCAAAGGTACAACAGTTGCTGGCGGGACGCAACTAACCTACAGTCGCACGACCCGCACAGGGGAAGAGTTGCACGATTGTCTTAAGTAGAAATGGGCGCCAACAAGATCTGTAGGTGGTTGGAGTGAGCCGGAAGGATGAACAATGACTCGTCTGTGCAAAGGAAAGCGTTGGCAGAAGCTGTGAACGATTGGGGGCGAGTAGGAGAGTTGAACAACAACGCATTTGTGCTGAGGAAGGGCGTTGCAGGGAGCTGCGAGCGACTGGGGCGAGTAGGGAGGGTGGTCAGTGGCTTTCTGTGCTTGAGTGGGACGTCGTTAGGGCCTGCTAGTGTCTGAGATGAGGTAGCGAGTTTGGTTCGTTTGGGGGGTCACCACGGAGAGCTAGGATGGCCGCTAAGGATGGAAGGAAACTGCATGGGGATAATCTTGGGGGAGTTACAGTCGAAGCATCGCTCGCTATCTGATAGAGTCCTCTCTCAGAGAGGGAATGTCTTGGCGACACATTTGATATCAGAGAAGGATAAAATACTTTTTAGCAATCAACACACCACAATTATAAATAAGATGGGAGTAGAAAGTAAACTAGGTAAGTAGGGAAAATCGGCATGGAATAAAGAAGAGTGGACTTGAAAATGCATGAATTTGAAATGTAACCCAAGTAAGAAGGGAAGGATTAGGAAGGGGAGAAATTAGATCATGAGATGGAGAGAGGTAGACCAATTGGTTCTGGTCGGTCTGGTCCCGGTCTTGCTTGCGTTGGCCTGAACCCTTGAGCCTCGCTTCAAACAGTAGTTCCGCCACAACTTGTTTTGACCTGTTTCACTGCTACAACTTATTATTGATGAAGCCAGTTGTGACAATGTCGTGTCTATACCAGTGATTGATAAATTAACTTGGCCATATAGAAGCGCACCTATCCTTATTTTGTTTTGGTTAGGAAAGAAGAATAAATTCATAGCTGATATGAGATTTCCCATAAAGTTTTATATTGGAAACAAGTTTCAAGAGAAAGTGTGGTGTGACGTTGTACCTATAAATGTGTGTTACGTCCTATTAGATCGTCCTTGACAGTATGACCATTGCACATATCATGATGGCGACAAGAGCACATTCTTTCACCAAAGTTGGAAGCTTGTTGTACTCGACTCTTGCGTTGGAAAGAGTCCGAGGTAATAAGCGTTGAAACAGAGTTAAGGATGTCGTACCATGAAGTTTCTTTTTGCAAGCTTTGAGAGGAGCATATGCAACACTAGCATTTGTTATCCAAGTGGGGAATGAGTTTGAGGAGCTAATATCAAACACAATGAAGCCTGAGTGAACTTAAGGATTTTCGGACGTACAATCACCTCTTCTGTTATCAGTACTGAGAGTTCCATCATGTCATCCTTTCAGATGGGAATAAGAATTTTCTTAGTTATTTTTAGAAGATTATAGAAAAAACTAAGTACTATGCTTCAGTTCAGTTTAGCAGAACTCCCACAAGCAAATTACTAGATAGTAGTTGTGAGTCGTGGCTTTTAAAATCTCCTTCAGTGTTTTGTGGGAAAGTACATCAGACGGTAATATCCAAGTGTTTTTTTCAGAGAAAAAGAAAGAGCATCTCCTAGCGTAGGAGAATGACGTAGGAACTTCCAAATCAGCAGAATCACAAGATAATGGGTGTTATCATGATTCTACGACAGTCTTGAGCTGGAAACACGATCGCGAGAGGGCTAAATTGGGAGATCTAGTTCGACCGAAAATTTAGCATAGACTATTTCCCTTTTTTGTTCATTTCTATTTCTTTCTTCTAATTAGAGTTTTTTTCTAGTTGGAGATTATTTATATGTTTTTTTTTCTATTTTGGGGATTTTAAGCTATTTTTGGGCTGTTGGAGATTATATTTTTGATTACTACCATAAAGAATGTTGTATCATCTTTCTTTTTCTAGTGGCATGTCTGTAGCTTGTTCAGGAAGAGATGGTGACCTCCTCACCATCTGCATATCCTGATTTTGTGGTTCCCTATGCTGTTTTCAGCTGAGATAGCTGTCAAACGACGTCGATCCCCGTCCACATGACGTTGAACTCACATATTATCATTCCCTCGCTATTCTGCAATCATCTCCCTGTTAGATCCACATCTTAAACGCCTTTTAGGAGCACTAGAACAGTGTCACACAGCTTGGAAAGACATGAATAATGATGGCTATTGTTTGGGATGCCTCATGCAATAATGAATGGTGTGAGAGAATATAAGCAACAATGATGGCTCTTGAGTAGAAAACCTATAGTTAAAGAATCTCAAGTGATTAAAATCGTAAAGATCAGGTCACACAATATTGGAGGAGTCGATGAGAAGAGGACATGTGAAGGGCTTGGTGATGTTGAACATAAATCATGTATGTCAAATAGAAATAAACAAGCAAAGGATCTGGCAGAATTAATATATGCTCCATAAGTAAATTATTTTCTGCAATTGCTAAATTGAAATTGCACTTGGTTTCTATCATAGATGGGGATCATTAGTTTGCAAAGTTGCAAAGGTAGATGATTACGACAGTGAGGAATGGTGGTGGCGTCAGTGAGGGGAGGAATGCGGAGGATGGAAAAGTCGGGGATAAATACCCTCGTGAGAAAGAACTACAACTAGCTCACCACTCGATCCCTTGGAAGGGAAACACCATCTCGGAGTAGCTACAATCGGAGTACCACCCGCATTTGGATAAAACCCTAGAAGACGACGACGACGGCTGTCCCAATAGAAAACATACATCAAAACTGAAAATCTAAAACAAAAGAGTCACATAAATAAGCCCTAGATACTTAGGATTGGATCCCCCTATGAGAAGGAGGTGCCACACCAACCTGGGAGAGCAGGTTGGCCATCCCAGGTTTGGACCGGTTCGGTCTGGATGAGCAATTGCGGGATTGCCTCTCACGGTTCTTTATGCATGTGTCACTGTAGTGGTAAGGCGTGAAGCTCCTGCATCAGTTGCTCATGTTTTCAAATTAGGGAATAGCATTTTGTGTTTGCACTAATAAGAATTGAAGAAAATCGGTTGAGTATTTCATTTCAATATTCCTATAGTTTTTATACAATAGTAAACATATCCAATCAAGGAATAATAATTATAGAATAATTACAATAGCCCATATATTGTTGAGTAGATTGAATATTAATTATAGAATAATTATAATAGTTCATGGATTGATGAGTAGATAGTGAAGATCCCATGGATTAATGAGGTTGCAGTGGAAGAGGAAGGTCGTGGTAGAAGGCTTTGTGAGTGGGGACCCAACCGGCAAAAAATATGCACTTGTTTCACATCCCCATTCAAGCAAAAGAATGGATTTCATCCATTTCCACCTTAGTTGATAATTTTTTTAATATTTCTGTGTTACTTTTTTGTTGATTTTATATTTATGTTGTTCATCTGAGAATGCTAGAGTATAATATATTGTTGTAGATGTTTTTTGCAATGCTCTTCGCAAGTTTTTTGTCTTCTTCGTGCTTTATAAATAGCTCAATTTTTTTCCTTAAAGAACTTGCTAACCTATCATAATCACTTTAGATTGTTCTTTCTGTTCAATTGGTTTGTTGAATAAAAATTTTATAAGCCTTCCATTAGATTTAGATTGCATCCTTCAATTCCAAGAAAACTGGAGACTAAGGGTATTTAGGTATTGTTGTTGTTTATGGATAGAGAAATTATGGACTTGTTCGTGGGAACAAAAAGGGGACAATGCAACAATGAAGTGTGAAATAATAGGTATCAATTTCGGATAATGCGACTATGAAGACGGCAACGATGAGAAAAATATTTGCAGCAGTGCATTGATGAAGGTTACAATATGAAAATAGGGGAAATGAGAGAGATTTTAGCAGTGAAGGCTTGCAAATAATATGCAACATAGCTATGGACGGGTTAACTTATGGAGAGGCTAAAAACGATGTTTATGTCTCTGATACCACAAAAAGAATTGTAAAGAATTAGGTGAATGCGTCATTCTAATATTTGTGCAATTTTTATACAATCCTTGGAGAAGTAATAATAGGAAATATTTAAAATTAGAAAATTATATTTATTAGCCCATGGATTAATGTGTATACAAAAAAAAATAATTATAGGATAATTATAATAGTTCATAGATTGTTGATTAGCTAGTAGGGATCTTACAAATCAATGTTTGTAGTGAAAAATGAAGGAAACATGGTGAAAGTTTCTGTGAATGCTGATCCCAACTAGCCAATATCTATGTAATTTTTTCATATTTAGTATGATATTAATGTCACAAAGGTTTTATCATTGTTTACTTTTTACGAATTTATTTTGCATTCATTTCCAAGATGTTGACTCGACCTCTCAACAAAGGAGATGAATTTTATCAAAGCAACTTAACTGATCGTGTTTTGAGTTATGTTGCATACTTCACCCCTTATTTTTTATTTTTATTTTTTTAGTCACCATAAGACTGTCTGTTACTTCACCCCTTACACTAGCAGCAAAAAACTAACATAAATAGTTGGATTCATATATCAAAGGGGACTTTAACTTTATATGCCTTATAATGATCATAATTTTCTAGATATCCACACTGATTGTTTTTTTAGAGAAACGTGCCCGAAGGTTTATTTTTGACATTAATATCTTTTCTTCGTTAATATCCATTTTCCCAAATATATCCCTTGAAAAACACTTAGAATTGCTATTCTATTTCTATTCAACAAATTTTAACACTTCCAAGCATTCTCTGTTGCTAATTTTATTATCATTTTAGTGGAGATTTTTTTTTTGTTAAGTATGTTGTGAAGTCGAATCAGATAAAATAGTTTAACAATAACTTTGACAACCATATGAAGTTTTCTTTTAATGTTTGAATTATGTTATACATATGATTAAGCAATTAAGTAATGATTCATATGATTGTATATTTTCATGATGCGGGAGCGCTCTGGTTCGGCATCGGCATTGGCATCAGCGTCTTAGGGTTCCACCGCACCGATTGCGTTTGATTCTTCCTCCGGCTTCAGCGTCGTCTTAGTGTTTTTGGCCGACCTCTTCGGTTGTCTTATCATCGTCTTCTTCACTTTCGTCCGTGGATTTCACGTGTTTCTCTTGTCACTGGCGCGAAGTTGTGTCTGCTCGTGCACTCGGCTTTGAATTTCTCTCTTTCTGCTCGACTGTTCGAGATTGAGCGTTGCACTCGCGTCCTCCTTGCACACAAGCGAGCTTGTTCTCCCTGCACGTAAGTGAGTTGCGATCGCAGCCTAGACTCAATTCCTGTAGCTTGCCATCGTTCAACTTCTTGTTTCATGGCTTCTGCTTTTTCTCAACCACCAACTACTTCAGTTTTAAACCTTGGGAATGTTTCTTTTGTTGATATTATTGGCTCTGTGGGATCAGATCAGGTTTCCCCTCAAGCTTATCTTGAATCATTCAAAGGCCAGAGGGACTACAACTTTTTCCCACCATTGTCGAGGCAATTCTTCCTCAGATCATAAATACTACGAATTTTGCTGTAGTAGATGCTAGTCGAAGTGTCTTGGAAGCACCTATTGAGAGAGACGAGGGTACTCAAGTCCTGGAGAAGCGCCGGGATCAAGGTGTGCTGCAGGTTGAATCAGATCAACGGTTTACAGATCAACATACCCCCCGGGGTGAGCTCTCCATCGAAGATCCACCTATTTATCAGATGGGACTACCTTTGGCAGATGATTGATAGGTTTGCAAATCTAGGAAGAAAAAAAAAAGAAATGCTAGAACTCAATAATTCTCAGGATAACTGTCTCATAGTTTCGGGCAAAAGCCCACATCTCAGTATGTTGCTGGATTCCCTTCTTAGATCCAGGGGAAAGGGAAGTGGTAAATCCACCGACTACACCCACCATAATTAGGAGGTTTTTTTCTTTTTCTTTTTTTATAATTTTGGAGATTACGTATGGTTTATGTCTCATTTTGAATAAGTTGTAATCCCTGTGAGTGGGCTTTTTATACCCACTCATCAAAATTTTTGTATCCTCCCTTTATATCAATGAATTTGCCTTTTCAAAAAAAAAGTAATGATTCATATGATTTATATTAATTTATATTTATTTTCATCAGATGATAATATGAAGTAGTGACTGACAGCAAATGCATTTAAAGAACTCAATAGTTAAGCATGCTCGTGTGACATGTTGAGCTTTCCATTGTTAACCATCCCATTTGTTTTTCATTTTGCTGTTGGGCTTTAGAATATGTTACTACCACTTTTTTGACATTTTGAGGAAGGGCTAGGGGCTTGTGGATTGTTTTTTTGTTAATTTATTTTTTAATGAGTTTAAGTTATTGTTTGAAAAAATTTATGCATAATGAAATATTCTGAATATTGTGTAATGAAGTATCTCAAATATGGTATAACAATGCATCCCAAATACGGTATAATGAAGTATCCTGAATACTGTGTAATGAAATATCCCGAATAGGTATAATCAAATGAGCCTTATCGAGTTTATAAATGAGTTATTTGTGGAACTTACAAAAATAAATGAACTTCTAAATAATTAACTAAAATAAGCTTTAGCTGATCTTTATTATAAGCATTAAATCAAACTTTAATCAAGCTTATTCTCGAGCTCAGTCATGAAATTTAAATGAATTTATTCATCAAGCTTCTTAACAAGCTTGTTTGTGAGCTTTAAATGATGTGGTTGGCAAACATAAATAAATTAACTAAGAGGTTGTTCAAACTTGTTCATTTAACAAACAAGTATTTATAAAATTGTTCAAACTTGTAATTAATCAAATAGCATAAACAAGTTCTCATCGAGCCAAGTTGAGCTTCGCTTGTCAAGCAGTTAATTCGTTTGCAGCCCTATATCTATTTAATTATTTGTATGTTGTTCTACTGAACAATCATTTAGCATAGTTTTGGATGACTGCAGAAATTTAGTTGCTGTTTTGTTATTCAAACCTATCATGAAAATATTGTTTTTCAGGCTCATCCATTCTCCATGATTTTACCTTCATTGAAAATAAAAAGATTTGGAGAATTATGAATAAAGACTGCACGCCCAATAAATTATGCCTACTTTTTTATATGCTCACTATAAATACTCTTGTATAATTTTTAATTTGTTTTGTTATAAGCTTCAATCTGTAGAATATATGGGTGTTTGTGTAGCCTTTGAAGAAATGTATAGTTTTCCGTTGGAATTCAAATTTGGGAAAAATGAAATGCATAATCTAATAGTTAAATATTAATTAAAATGGCTTTTTGAAAAATAAAATTACTTAATGTTATAGTCAAATATAAAAATCATGTTACTGTTTGCATGTATCATTTTCACTTTTAGAAGTAATATTATTCAGAATGTTATAGTTGGCTTTTCAAATGTGTTTGAATTCACATTTGAAGTTGCCTCTTGTCAGTCATATATTGTGGTAAATGTCACCTTTTAGTTCATTATAATGTAATCATCCATCCGATAACCCTGTTGTTGCAAGTAGTAATAAAAATAAATAAATAAATAAATAAATGAATGGTTATATTGTTTGGTTCAATATTATTGAGTATAGTTTTAAGTGATTATGTTGAGAAAATATAATAAAATTAAAATATAAATATGTTTAATCAAAAGTCCATGTATTTTAATGGCCTTTTTTATTTGTTTTCTGGAATGAATATTGCAGGTGTCTTCCGCATTTTTGGTTTTGAGAGTACTTGATTTTGAATACAGAACTGGAGCTTTTGCAGTGAAGTGCTTTCGCCTGTGTTCGTATCTGTTCTAATGGGTATGTTTTATGAGCTCCTAACTTTTGTAAATTTTGAACTTGCTGATATTTTGTTCTGGCTAAATTATATTATTTTTTGTTTCACAGTGTTTATGTATAAAGTTTCTGTTGCAATGTATTTGCCCATTTGACCTGTGAGCTATTTCTAATGAGATGATCATTAGACTGTTCGTAAATTTTACTTTTAGGCACCAGATATGCATGGAGATTTAGTCTCTGCTTGATTCTTTTCGTCCCATCTTTTTTTTGTTCTATTGATAAAAATTTATGGCTAATTTGGGTTCAATTTTGTTTTTTACTTTTATTTTTATTTTTTGCTTTTATTTTAAAAATATGTTAAGTTTTTTTCATGATTTTATTTTCTTTTTTAAAGATAAATTAATTTGTTTTTAAAACCACTCAAAACTTCTAAAAATTATTTTGAGTGTTTTTAAAAATAACTAAAATATGTTTTAACATACAAAACATATTTTATTTCAACTCAAAACATATACAAACAACAACATGAAAATGATAAAAATAAAATATAAAAGATAAAAATTATAAGTGATCCCAAATGGTCCCTTAATTTTTGTTTTTTCTTATAAAGAGACATGAGTCATAAAAATGATTTAGACAAATTTTCCTTTTTATTTTTCATTAATTTGTGAAATGAAAGAGGATGATCTAAAGTTGGAGAGTGATAGCCTAAGCGTAGGCTCGGATAAGGAGCATCTCCTGACAGACTTTTAGGATGACAAGTTTATAGGTGAAAAATGGCCTACAAAATGAATTAAATCCCATACTAGAATCGAGAATGTTATTGCGCTATATGTAAACTGTTAAACTCGGTTATTTTGGGTGCTTCTTGCTGTAACTGGCATAGTTTCATCTAGAATTTTACAAGTTAAACAAGTTTTTAATGGAGCACTCTTGTGATGGATGATCTCCTAAAAAATTGCACCGCGTAGAATAAATCTTCAGGTTCAATCTAATATGAGATGGGCTAGTCCAAAGTCGTTACAAATATCTCAAAAAGAACAAATATGACGCACTTGTTCTCGATCCAAAAACGTATTATTTGGTGGTGTTTGGCGGCAGCTTAGTTTTAAGTTAAATAGGATTTATCAAATTCGATAAATTTGGATTTATCAAATCCACACTGCGAAAGAAGAGCTTAAGAGTGATGGTGGAATAAATCCGTCTTGTAATTGGATTTACTAAATTTGGATTTACATCTTAAAAAAGATGGAACAATAGAAGAAAAGGACAGAACACGGGAAAATTTGATTTAGTGGAGCGTTGGATTTATATCTTTATTTTTTGGTGTTTTCCTGAATTTAAGTTAAATTTATTGTTAAATTTTATAAATATTATGCTATCAAACACCGTCTTAGTGTCGCAAAATCCAATTGTTTAAATACACAACAACAAAAAAATTGTAATTTTGTCTGCGAACTCAGAATGAATCAAATATTTCTTGAATAACTGGCGACAGGTGACGTTAGGGGTTGTTGGTCCTACTCCATCAAGCTTCATGCCAACTTTCTGATCCAATGATATGTTTTTTGCTTTCTTGGATACTTAATCTGTATTACACTCTTATTTACAATTTAAGTTGGCTGAAATCAAAGACAATTAAGCAATGGGTGACCAAACTTTCAATAGACCTAAACAATAATGACCATTTTGACATAACCAAGAGAAACAAACTTCTCCTCGCAGCAAAAGCAAACATCCATTTTATTAACAGGAGCAGAAACAGGAGGATGAAGATTAGAGTTTTCGATTCTATCAAAAACTGACAAGACTTAAACAGAGTGATTCTGTTATTCCAATATTTTCATCAGATCAATAAATATCATTTGTTGGTAATAAATAAAATAAAATAAAATAAAAATTATAATATATGGTTTATTATGAAGTAATTATAAAAAACTCATCTCTATACATGCGTTCTAATATGAACCATTATTTTCAAAAACATTTTATCATTCACATGATAACAAATTCATGACTACAAGTACTTAGGTTGCATTCCATAACATTTGGGGAACTTAGCAAATCATGCCCAGCAGTTGCAGAGTCAATTCTGACTGCAGAGTTCCCTAATGCGTCATATTGTTCTCTTATACATGATTCAAACTTCTATAGTTTACATAAATACAATCACACAGATATAATATTGTAGTGGATTCCATAAAATTAGTCTCCATAAACCAAATATTCCTTGGGGTTTGAATCAAGTAACCGAATATAACAAACTTCAGTCTACAATCAACTATTATATATATTAGATTCACACTTCTGCACAACTCTCTCAAACAAAATTAATGGCACAGGTACAATTACAATTCGAATCACTATCATTTTAATTTGGCAAGACTTGTATCTGATGGACTCGTTGCTTGGGAGTTTTACATCAGAATCTGTTTGTTTTGGATGCTTGATATTAGATTACATCTGTAGAATTTTCTTCCACTGTTTTTTCGCTATATAACAGGTGAATAATTTACACTGTAATTTATAGTGATTGTAACAATGTTCCTGGAGGTCTATTATTAATTGTTGTAACAATACATCCAAATTGATTTTCCATGTTTCTGATTGCATCTCCTTGACTCTATAATTGACCTTCCATTTACAATATCAATTCTTTCATTGATAACATTTTCTCCTTATTTTGCAAATTATTAAATCCTGGGGGGTAATAAGGTTTATAAGCTTGATTTCCTTGATTGTTGGAGCTTCCCACTGGGTTCACAACATTGTTTCCCCATTGTGGATTTACAATATTTGAGTTATTTTTATTCCAATTAAAGTTTGGATGATTCTTCCATCCTGGATTATAATAATTGGCATACAAATTATTAGAACGATTATTTATTGTACTTATTTTACACAATATTGATTGGAAAATGAAGATTTGACTGCAGCAAACAAATACATGGAGAGTTGAGTGAATTAATTTGCACGGAAAAAAAAGGTAATAGAGGAGAACCTTCAGGTTTTGGTACTAACTTCAAATATCAGTTTGGAGATATGACTTTTTGGCTAAAAAAAACTTTAAATTTAAGGAGAAGCTAACTATTTTATCAAACACAGGTTCAGAGATATCCTTAAACCTTTGATGGCTTTAAGAAAAATAAAAAAAATGGCTTGAGAGGAGAAACTAGATGGTTTGGAGTTTGATGGGACGACATAACATTTATACATATTTAGTTATACTCAAACAACTCAACTCAAATAGTGATTGAATCAACTCAAACTTTATTTTTTTTTTACTTAGGTTCAAATCAAATATTCATGCAGATCATTTATTCTTATTGTTATAAAATCGAAGCAGTGAGCAATAAAAAAAGCAGCACGCACGCGCACACGCGCACATTCACCAGCTCATATAAATTGGAACAAATAAAGTGGTATATCTTTGTACATGGAGAGAAGTTATTTACGGACTTCTGCAATACCCCTTATAGGTTACATACTCGAAGGGGGTAATGCAGCTAAACCACATGAAATGTAATCTAACTATCCATGAAACATGTAATCTTTTGTAAGACAAAGCACTCTGACTGCCACGCATCATCATGATAATCTTCAATTTTTGTTAAGCTATTCAAACAAACTTTTCAACCAAAGGGCTTCTTTACCAGCTTTAGTAATTATTATGTACTCAGCTTCTGTTATAAATAATATCATTGTGGTTTATAAGGAGTCCTAGTTGATCGTGCAATCGTTAATAGTAAAAATGTATTATGTAAGTGATCTCCATATATCAAAATCTCTAACAAAATTTGAATCAACATAGTGGATGGCTTTTTTGTAGTTTTCCTGAACTACAAACAAACATATTTTATTTCACATAAGTACTTGAGAATCCATTAAATTGCCTTTTCAATGCTCATTATTTGGATTACTCATATATCCACGTATTACATTGATTACATTTAATAAGTTTGGACAAAAACATATCATAACATATATGAAAGTCCTAGCTACATTAAAATATGAAGCTTAAAATATATAATCAATCACATCATCGGCATACGATGCTCGGTCAATATGATTAATGATGGGCCCCACTGAGCTTTCCTAACGGCGACCTAGTCAGGTGTTTTTCGTGGCGGCCACCCGACATTGTTGTGGCAATCCTAGCAAATGCCAAGGAAAGCTCAGATGACCAGTGTACGTTCAAGAAACAAATGTAGCCTGGGATAGCTTGACGATCACAACAGTGTATACGGCCTGGTCGGAGGAGGATAGCTTGACTATTGATCATTATACTTGATTTCTGGAGGAGGATCCTGATTTTGATGTGATTCTCCCCTACTTAATGCAGTCCAATTCTTAGGCTCGTTGGAAGGAGCATGATGGAAAAATTCTCAATTTGTCTGACCAAATCTTTAACCCATGAGTCCAAAGCTTGGCACCACTTCATATTCGCCGGGCTTCTATTGAATTGCACTATTCAAAAGTAGTATTTGATTGCCGTTAGTCAACTTATTTTGGGCTCCATTTGGGACATAACCCGAGGCAGTTCAACTGTTGGGATTGGCTCGCGTGTGAGCTGTTGGACAATGTCTCCATCATTGGTTTTATTGTCAGTCACTTAGAGCTGCAAAATAGCCAACAGTTCGCCAGTTTGAATTGAATGGAGGGCCCAAGTAGGGTAGTAAACAAAACAAGTGGAGATTGAATGAGTTCATGCTTGGCTCGTGTTTGGCTTGTTTAGAATTGGCTAGCGTATGAAATTGCTCGTGAAAAAAGTGTTTTTGTTCGGCTCAATTTACATATTCTTATTTGTGTTTGGCTTATGTTCGAGTCAAATTGAATCATTTAAATTAAATGGAACGAATAGATACATGGTACTGGCTTTGAACATACATCAATTTTGTGCATTAAAGATACACAACTACATGATCACATGAGCTATAATCATTTAAACTTAGATATTAATGTTGATAATATATTATTATATAAAAAATATATAATATTTTATTATATAAATAATATATATAATTTCTTTTTTTGGGCTAAAATGAGTTGAATACGTTTGAACAAAGGGTTGTTCTTTCTGAACTTATTTGTAATTTGAATATATATATATATATATATAAATGTTGGCCTCCTCTACTTAATGAACAATTTGAACACGAGCTACTTAACGAGTCGAACACGAGTTGATGATCAATAACAAGCTTTTTGACGGTCATAAGCTCAAGTCTTCGGGAAATTCTTCAGTGGGGACCTACCTAGCCTTTTTAATCCTGATCCTTACACGTGCTGTTCAGAGGTCGGGCAAAGGGGCGCAGTGGGTGGTGCCGACGATAACGACAACAACGTCGATGAGCAAAGTACTAGACTTACCACTGTTTCTTTTGCTTAGTTATTTGTATTTTCTCTTGGTGTATTTCTCTCATTTAAGAGATTGTAGCTCTTTCATTTTGTTAAATTTAATGTACGAACATTCCTAAAGTAATGAAAAAGTTGTTTGTTTAGCATATTTTTTTCATTTAGATGCTTTAGCATTTTTTGCAAGCTATTTATGAGCATGTTTGGATGTTTGGGATTAAAAGTAAAAAAATGTCCAACTTTGGTTTGGTGTTGTGACGCCAACACGTAGCGCCTAGGTGCCACACGCATCGAAAGGTCCTGGGTGGATGTCTGAACTATCAGATGTTACAGACAAGTCGTAATCTATCTCGAGCCATGCAGGTGGATATTCTACACTCGTGGCATAAAAAAATTGATGCCAACAAAGGACCCCCAACAAGTGTGTTACGCAGCTAAGGCACAATTGTTGTGTGTTACACAGTTAAGGCACAATTCACTTGTTGGAAGCTGCTCAATTTTTGTTCAAACCCAGGCTAGTAATGAGGCGACCAAAAAGAGCCAAGTACCATAGGAAGGAAAAGCCACGAGAGCCATATCCACTCCTAGAGGGATGGGGAGGAATGCACACGGGACTTACATCCACCCCGACAACGGGTTTAGAGGCCGTAGAAGCATGAGCAGAAAAAGTTTTTCAGAGGCCGTAGAGGCATGACCATGCAGTATGTTCAGGGGTTGTAGAGGTATGACCTATGAATGAGTTCAGGGGTCGTAGAGGTATAACCCAAAAAAGTTGTTCAGAGGCCGTAGAGGCATGACCACACCCGGTATGTTCAGGGGTTGTAGAGGTATGACCTGCGAATGAGTTCAGGGGTTGTAGAGGCATGACCCAAAAAAGTGGTTCAGAGGCCGTAGAGGCATGATCGCGCCCAGTAGGTTCAGGGCCATAGAGACATAACCTACGAATGAGTTCAAGGGCCGTAGAGGCATGTCCTAGGAGTGATTTCAGAGGTCATAGAGGCGTGACTCAAACCAGTGGTTCAGGGGCCGCAGGGGCATGACCACACAACACTGAGGGGTTAAAGTCTCAAATGCATGCACATCATCGATGAGGACCGTCGGGCTTCATGTCGCACATGAGCGGAAGGCGGGTTGGCTAAGGAGCCGCTTGCTACTTTGATGAGGAATGCCAAGGGGCCTCACATCGTACATCAAGCGGTAGTAGGTTAACTAGATTGAGAAGGAATGTTAAAATGGAACTTACTTCGCATCTGAGGACTAGTCCGCATTGATCAGTTAGGAAGGAGAGCCAAGAGACTTTGATCCCTTTTGCGAACTAATTGAGGTGTGCCCCTCAAACGCCCGCACTATGTCAGTGATGAAAGATAAGAGTCTTATATCATCATCCGAGAGGTAGTGAAGGTTGGCTAGGGAGTCGAGCAATCAAGCTATTGGGTTCAGGGGTCATAGAGGCATGACCTGTCCCAGTGGTTCAAGGGCCATAAAGGCATGAACAAGTCAGGCGTGGAGTTAAGTCCTCAAATGCCTACACATCATCAATGAGGACCACAGTAGGGCCTTACGTCACACATGAGAAGAAGGTGGGTTGGCTAGGAAGTTGCCCACTACTTTAATGAGGAATTCCATGGGATCTCACATCGCACACTAATTGGTAGTAGGTTGACTGAATCGAGAAGGAATGCCAGTGGATTTATTTTCACATCTGAGCTCTAGTCTGCATTGACCAGTTAGGAAGGAGAGCCAGGAGACTCTGATCCATCTTGTGAACTGATCGAGGTGCGTACCTCAACACCCACACTACGTCTATGATGAACACTGAAAGTTTTACATCATCACCTGAGAGGTAGCGATGGCTGGCTAGGGAGCCGAGCAATAAAGCTATCGGGTTCAGGAGCCGTAGAGGCATGAACCGTCCCGGTGGTTCAGGGGCCATAAAGGCAGGAGCAAGTCGGGCGAGGGATTAAATCCTCGAATATCTACGCTACTTTGGTGAGGACTGTTGTTGAGTCTTATGTCACTCTTTGTGAGGTAGGTGTGTTGGCTAAGGAGCCGAGCAATAAAGCTGAAACGTCAAACGACGAGATGTTCTCATAAAAGGACCGACTAGAGCGTCGTGTGGTCCGAGAAGCATCGGTGCAAGTGGCTATAAAGCCGAAAAAGTCAAAAGACAAGATTTCCTTGTAACAGAGCAGACTCTGAGGTCGTAGGGCTCGAGGCACATCAACACACATCATATTGTAAAGTCTTTAGAATTATTTTTTATTTGCAAAAAAAAAATATTAAATTTTCTTAAACAAAGCCCTAACTCATTATTAGTGTGGAGACATTTAATTTATTTCCATGTCTGCTTCTTAATCATAATCTTTCAATTCTTAATGGTAATAAATGCATCACTCTTTTGCTTTAAGAAGAAAACCCATACTTCAAAAAAAAAAAAATCATCAATTATCATTAACAAACATATTACACCATCTTCAAGTAGTATTGTGGATGGTTTTCAAAAGTTAAATTTTATGTAGTTTAGCATTCCCTTACTATTATGAATATTTGTGTTGAATTTAACTCTCTTATACTTTTCAAACACGCACTGCTCATGAAACTTTAACTAAGAATGATCTGACAATCACTAAGTTCTCTTCTACTCACTTCAATCATCTCATTCTCACTAATGTAGCTTGCGCTAAAGTCTAGTTATTTCATCATCTGATATGGAATAACCAGTAAATATTACATCAATGAACGCCATAAACTTTTACAAGACATGTAGTCAGGTTGTCTTGTTCTATTTTTTCATTTAAGTCATTGTCGAATTTTTAAACTCAATCTTTACCAAAATATTTGTACCCTTTAGCATCAAGAGTATTTATAAAAATTATAAATTTTTTTAGATCAATGACATATCTAGTACCTCCAAATGTTCTTATGACTATCAAATATTTTGACTATGATTGTTTCAATATCAACATCTTATAAGGAGCATCATTCCTCATTGGTACAATACTTCTAGATACTATTTGATATCTTAAAAATCAATCACTATTAGGACACATATGAAGCATGTATGTTAAATAAAAAACTCAATTATTACAAAATTCATTATTTAAGATAACTAAGAGTTTACCATCACTAATAACTCCTTCAACAACACTGACTTATTCAAAATAATTTGATCATTTTTTTAATTGGTTGTTAATTCTTGTTTTGTAGTTTTTAACATTCAGATTTGATCTAGTATTCTTCTAATAATTGTATATATTATTCCTATTTTCAAGTTTTGGTTTGTCTTTTCTATCGACACCAAAACTCCCCACAAGTCCTCCATTGAATAATAAGTCCTTCCTTCTTGAGCAATATATTCATCCACAAATTGCTTCATTTTCTCTTTAACATCATAAAATTCATTCAAAATCAATCTCCCGGCGATATAAAATGAAATCTTTAATATTGCACATGATAAAAATAATGAATATAACATGACTAATGCTAAGTTTTTCATGTCATAATTACTCTCCATGGCCTCTAAATTAGACATAATTTCTTTAAAGCTAATCAAATGATCTAAAAGAGCTCGAAGCTGTCGAAGTAAACGTTTTTAAGATGCAACTCACAGATGAGATCCTTCATCATGGACAACAACGTCAGTTTCAATCATCGTGTTGCTTCTCATATGACATCCACAATGAGAGCATCTTGTCAAATCCTCGTAATGCATCATCTAAATCTAATTGCACCAAAATTGCTCACACCTTGTCTCGCTAAAGCAAAAGATTTTGTGTTACGATCCAAAAGCAGAATGTCATACTTCATTGTTGCCGTCATCGAAATAACAAAAGACTCTGTTATCACTTGTAATAAAATCAAAGCACTAAGTAATAAAAGAAGCAAAATCAAATAACACAGATTTTACGTGAAGACCCAAAATTATAAAGACTCTGAGTTGAGGAGAATTCACTGCATCGAAAGAAAGAAGTTACAAGTGCAGTGTCGGCTCACATAAGATAAAACAAAATAAAGAGTTATGCTATTGTACAAAGGAGATTGGTTGTTTATATTCTTCTACAAGAAGGTGCCAATGAAGCAAGAACATAGGAATTGCAATACAAATTCTACTATAAGCTCTAGTGACAAGAAGCAAGACACTGGCATGGCCACCCTATACCAAACTAAAGGCAAGATGTACATTTTTAATTAGAACAATTTACATGCATAACATGCACTTCTTATGTATTTATATATCTAACACCGAAACTTCAATTTTTTACATACAAACCACTTTACATAAAAAAAAATGTGTATTTCACTTTAGAAATTTTAAAATGGTGCATGTAATGAAAGATTTGTGCGGTATAATTGTAAAAAATTAAAATTTAGGTGTTAGTATTGTAAATACATAGGAATTGGGTGGTATATATGTAAATATCCATTTTACTTATCATTTCAGGGGCAAATTGAAGCCCAAATAAGCAATGAAATATTTAATAAAATTTTTTTATATTTTTGTTATCAACTCATAACAAAATCAACATTTGCTTATGTTAATGAAGAATACAAATTTTTATTTTTGATCAATAGCATTAAATATATAATTATTTAAATTTGATTAAAGCTCAATTACAACTGGATTTCGATAAGAAAAACAAGAACAAGCCTCAACATGATTTTAAGGGCCCGTTTGGGGCAGTTTTTTTGTTGTGGTGGCGTTTTGAAAACACACCTGACCTGTTTGGGTAAACTACGTTTTGACAGCTTATGCGTTTTCAAAATGCTGAAAACAGTTTTTTCACACCGCACCTATCTAGGTGCAGTGACAGCTTTCTGGCTGCGGTCTGGCTTTTCCAAAAAAATAAAAATTTGTAATAATCACCACACCTAGCTTATTAGCAGATTATTCAATAAGCTGCAGCTGCCCAAACAGGCCCTCAGACTAAAAAATATTAGATTCAGCCCGACTTTGATAAAAATAAATATATAAATTAACAAGCATGAACAAGAAGATAATACTAAGCTCAACTCAATATATATTTTTTTCATTTAAAATACAACTAATCCCTTTCACAACAATCATATAAAATATATTTTCAAAACAAATAATTCCCAAGCCTCTTTATACAGAACAGCACATACACTTTTGTCCATCCTCTACTATTTAATCTATTTATCTATAGATTTTCTGGACTCAAGCAGGCAGAATCATATCCTTTGGCTTCAGGAAATACCTCCAGCAAGTTTCAGAAGAACTTATTCTGAAATATTGCAGCAGTTTGTGTGAAGGTAAGAACTTTATAAATATTGATATATTTGAGCTTGATGCTTGAAGAAATTTAAAATCTATTTTGATTTAATTTATATTATTTTTATGTTTTTCAGGGGCTTATATGGCAGGAACTTTCTCTATGGAAGAATTTCTTGGTGA
>NEWO01000155.1:100799-164448 GCA_003013225.1 Phalaenopsis aphrodite | reverse complement strand
ATATATATATATATATATATATATATATATATATATATATATATATATTAAAAGATTGGTCAGAGGCTTTTAGACGAGCCTCCTGACCACCCTCATGTGCCTAAAAATTTCATTCCTAATATAGGTGAGATAAAACCCATTACCCCATGGGTCTTACAAACTCTGTCAAACAAAGAGTCACGTTAGGCGACCTATATATATATATATATATATATATATAATGAATTTTAAAATTAGTAGAATATAAATAAATATCTTAAAGTAAATTTAAATTTTTTGAATTGAAAAGCAAGCACTTTAAGGCTAGCCATGTTTGGGCTTCCCTTTCTTTTCTTCTTCTATTTCTTTTTTTATTAGTTTTATTTTGATATTGTTCTATTTTCACTTTGAAAGAAAATTGAAAAATAAAAAATAATTGTATCTTAATTGAAAATATAAATATGTTTAATTATTTTTATGAAGTTTAACACAAATAAATATTACTTTTATTGCAACCATCTCATCTAGAAATAATTATTTTTGTATGTCTTCCTTCATAAGATTTTCCAAAAAATATATATTATTACTAATTATCAATATCTTAATGTTATCATATCACAATAATTAACAAGGTCAAATGATGACATCATTAATTATTGACAATTTCCAAAGCTTGATTTTGGAATTGGTAAGCTTTTAAAATGTGTTTATCTAAATTGATTTTCTTTATTCATACCCCTCACTTCCTATGTATTTACATATCTTACACTTTACCTATACATGAAAAGAAAAATTGTAGTATAAATGTATAAAGTAAAGTTTAGATTTTTTCCATATAAATGTTTGTTAATAATATCACAAAGAGAGTTTAGAGGTTGTTTTGCTTCGCTTACATATGCCATATAATGTGATTATATTGGAAGATGTCAATTGTTTGATCAACGGACATCTTTAAATAGTAAATCTATAAATAGTATTTCTATCATATGTATTCATGACATATGGATGCCGGTTTACATAAAAGCAAACAATAAATAACAAGAAAATTGAAATTATAAATATTTTTTTCTTTATGGCCAAGTTACATTATTAAGATAATATTGTGATTTATATCACCATTAAGACTATGAAGTAGTGTTATTAATGTGTATAATTAAGTATAATATTAGAATTGGTAATTTAGCATGATCAAATAAAGTTGGACAATAAAGACATCAAGGATCATAATCATAGGATATAAGTTTATTGGTTTAATGAAATTCACCTATGTAGATAGCAACATAAAGAATGAATAATCTTTTAAACTTTACAAGGGGTATATGTAAAGATTGCTCTTCATATAAATAGAGTTCATGGTATCATTTGGTCTATGTCACCAACTGAGAGAAAATGCAGCTACGCACTATATAGACAAAAGTTAGAGTTAGAGAAAGTAATGATGTTGCGGAAAACATCTTTATTTGATGGAATTAAAGCTAGAAATATGTTAAGTTTGAAGTAGTAGAGTTTCTCCCTAATACAGATGCATTCCTTCTACCAAAATTTTGCTATGATTTGTCTCCCTTTTCTTCTTTGTGCTTGTGATTGTGGATGTCTTATGATAGTTAATTTTTACCTTTTTATAAGCCATCATAAGGTGGTAGTTATGAAGCATAAGTGTTTTGGGTGGATCTAGAGTATGCTAGTCACTAGGCTGGAAACATTAAATGTGGATGAATTTTGAGTTTAGCAATTACTAATTGACTTGAAAGAAAATTATATAAGTTTGTGGTGAGACCTGCAATGCTTTATGACCTAGAATATTGGTCTTTAAAAGAGAAGCATAAAACAAAGAAGTGTTGTTGAGATGAGAATGCTTAGGTCGATGAATGGCTTGACACTGAGAGACAATAATGTGAAACACATCTATGCGTGAAAGGGTTGGTGCACCTCCAATGGCAGACAATATTGGAGAGAGTCATCTTAGATGGTTTGGTCGCATTAAACATCGGTCATTTAATGATCCAATTAGAAGAGTAGATGTTTTAGATTCGACTTATGTTGAGAGGCAGAGATAAAACTAAAAAGGCTTGAGCATATTGTATAAAAAATGATCTTAGTTTATTAGAATTAAATGAAATATGACACTCAATAGAACACAATGGAGAAAAAGGATTCATGTACGTGACCTCACCTAGTGGGATGAAGGCGTGTTGTTGCTGTGTTACTAATTGAGAAAATAATATTAAATATTTATAAAAGATGATTAAGAGAATTTGAACTCCACAACTAATATGCTACTATAAGTTCTTTATTCAATCAAATTTGATTGTTACAACTGCTGAAATAAAGATTTATTCCATGCCAACCATCTCTCTATCTAATGATGACAAGTATGATGGCAATCAATTCTGTTGAAAAAAAACTCAACTTTCTATTCATAAAATACTTGCTTTCTCAACCTAAAGCTTTCTAAAAAATATTCAAAACTCTCATCATCTTCTTACTTAAAACATATTTTGAATTATCAGGATGCATTGGAGCTTAGAAAACACTTACATGATAAATGCTTAATGAAATATGCTGATAAGATGGAAGCATCCAAAGTATCACTACAAGCTCTTCTCAGCATGAGCAATGTGGCCCTCTCCTCACAATTCAAAATGAAAAAAGCTGACATTTCCCGTTTCTTCAACAATGAAAACAACTCATCTTGTGCTAATGAAAGCTGTAATGGGAACATAAGTGATTCAAAAAAGGCTGACTCAAAGCTAGGTTCTAATTTTGATGCACCCAATGCAAAAACTACACTAGATTTGAAGCTCAATGAGGGACATATCTTCAAGGGAATTGTCTCGGCGAAGCCGACGGGTTCGAAGCTATATGGTTGCATTCGAACGTGTCAAATTGTCGAAGATGTGGCTCCATATTCTTCACTAGCAAACATAACAGTGGAGAGGCGGACCTCTGAGTATAAGGTCGGTGTACAAAGTGTGGCGGCTTCAAACTTTGCGACGATGAAAGCTTCAGAGATGTGGAAGGAGAAGGCAGTTGTTTTGTTGTGTATTCGTCGGCCGGGGTAAGTTGGAACTTGTTTGGTTGCTTGGAGATGCAAAGTACTTAGAAAAGAGAATGATAAACTTTGTAATTCTATCTTTTTGTTAAATGATTGGCACAAATCATTCAAATATAATGCTTTTTTTGGGAGCATTACTAAAAAACCACCCGAGTTTATGTATTTACAAATCTAATTTCTAAATTTTAATTTTTATATTTATAACATGAAAATCTGTTTAAAAAATCACTATTTAAAATTTTTAAAATGTTAAATATGAACTTTCATGCATAAGTAATTTGGCTTATAGGTAAACATTGAAGTTTAGGTGTTAATACATAAGAATTGAGTGGTATGTATGTAAATATTTTTCTTGGGACATTTACATACATACCACACATTTTTTATAGATTTACATATCTAACACCAACGCAAAGATACCACTGACAATTTTAACATCACATAAAAAATAACATTATAATTAACCATTTCATGTATAGTTTTATAACACCAAAGTGTTGCAAATGTAAATTATATTGAACTTTAGGTGTTAGTTACATACAAACCATGTGGTATGCATGCAAATATGTCAAAAATCATTGCATAAATTTGTTGTTGTTGTTGTTGTTTTGCTTAGATGCATCATGTGCCGAGCCGAAGCGCACCGGCTATACTCGAGGAAACCGATATTCGACGCGTTAGGGATTCAGCTTGTTGCTGTTCTTCACGAACACATCGAATCAGAGGTGATCTCTAATCAATTACATTCTCAGAAACAGAACATAAGATTGATGCATCATCTTCCTCATGATGATTGATTCAGGTGAGAGAATTTTGGCCGCATTATTGGGGTGGTGTTGTGGTTATAGATCAAAAAATGGGGTTTTTTAAAGCATTTGGAGGAGGAATGCTGCTGAAAGACAGATTTTTAACTGGTTTTGTGCTGAATTCTGAAGCAAAAGCAAATTATAGAGCTGCAAAGGCAACAGGGTTGGAGGGAAACTATAGAGGGGAGGGGCATATCAAAGGTGGGATGTTCATAGTTAGGAGAGGAAGAGGAGGGATTGCTTATCAGTTCATTGAAAGGAATTTTGGTGATTGGGCTCCTATTGCTGAAGTGGTGGAGATTTGCAATAGAATTAAGGTATACTTACTTCCCCCCCATGGTGCCTTTTTTTTTTAATGATGTATGTTAATAACACGATATTATGGGGCATTTACGTACATACCGCACAATTCCTATGTTTTTTC
Organism: Phalaenopsis aphrodite; assembly: GCA_003013225.1. Taxonomy (NCBI): domain Eukaryota; kingdom Viridiplantae; phylum Streptophyta; class Magnoliopsida; order Asparagales; family Orchidaceae; genus Phalaenopsis; species Phalaenopsis aphrodite. Next base: position 160,184 of record NEWO01000155.1, on the reverse strand, counting down.
GTATCTAACATCAAAACTATCTTATTTATGTTCATAACACGCGTTATCTTATCACTCGTGTCTTTTAGCGTCGCATTAAAAATATCACTATTATTTACTTTTTTAAAAGAGAAACAGTTATTTTGATGCACACACGTAAATGTTATAAATATAAATAGTAAATTTACGTGTTAGATATGCGCATGCATAAGAAATATCTAATATGAATATGCATGTAAATTCCCCTAGTATTATATTATATGTTTGCTAACCAAACAACTTTTTTAAATGTTGGGTTTTTGTTAGAATAATTGATGCAAATGAAATTGATGACAATCAAGTATGTGATGTGATTGAATCGAAGGCATTTGCATATATGGCACACAATTCGTGTGCATCTAAATATCTCATACCTAAACTTTCATATTTATCTACACACATAGCACTCGAATCTTTAACATCACATCAAAAACAACATTATTATCACTTTTTTATATATGAAATCCGTCTTTTCATCCATAAATTTGAAGCACCAAGATGTTGGTATGTAAATACATGACAATTGTGTGCAAGTTAAGTAAATTTACCCTTGAATCAATCATTAATGTCTAGATTTTAACCAACTTGAGCAGTACATGAGGAAATGAGCAATCTCATGCCCCTAAGGAAATAAATTCCAATTTAATGAAATGGAAGGACAATTTGAAGTCAAATGTCTTATTTAAAATCTCAAACTTTATTTTAAAGGTTCATATTTAATTCAAAATTTTTTAGATAAGGTGGATGGAGATTTATGTTGTTTTTATGCAAAACAAGTGGTTAGGACTTCTGATTAGTCCAATAGATTTGAAGCAAAAGTAGACATTGAAGAGACGAGGTTGAAAGCTTGAAATTTGAAAGGTGAAGAAGACCTTGGTGGCAAATATAGAATGAGTTGGTGTTTAACACCATAAACTTCCACAATAAAAATCTTGATGAAATCAAAACATTAATTGAAATAAATGATAAAAAAAATTATGCCCTGCCTCCCAAATTATCCATATATATATTTTTATTTATTTATTTAAAAAGTGAAATCGATATTTGGTCTTTGGGCACCAAATATTGATTCCCCCATATAAGTTGAAAACCCGTTGTGTTTGATTCTGATTCAAAGAGCCCACGCGACGGGATTCGAAACCCCGATCCGAGGGAGTTATGTCAAAAGTGGCAGCACCAATGAGTCAGGTCTTTCACACGAGCACACCCACGCACCCACTCAAGCTCGTGCCCGCCCGCCCACGCACACGCACACGCACACGCACACACTCACACACACACACACACACACACACAATACATATATATAGATAAATGTAGTCCATTTAGCTCATCTTACTTTTTTTTTGTGGCATAATGCACACACGCAATATATATATACATATATAAATATATATATAGTTATAGTCCATTTACCTTATTTTACTCTTTTTTTTGTGGCATAATTATGATTCCATGCATGATGAAATGTAAGCATTCATATTTTATTTTGCAGAATGAATTGTAGAGTGGAGAAGAACAATGGATGCTTTGAGGAGAAAGAGGTTCTCAGAGTTCAATATTTACGTTTGTCATGACAAATCTGTTGCAAATAAACCTTTTGCGTTCATATAACTAAAAAGGAATTTTCTGTAGATAAAGCATAGTGAGAAATACACATGCTGTCATTTCTTCTTCATTCTTATCTGTAATGAGGCTTTTCCACCACTCTTTTTCAAATTTCAGTTTCAAATAACAATTTGATTGCTGGCCCTTTCCCTCTAGTGGAAGATTGACCATATATCATATAATATGAATGTCTCATTTTTCTCCATTCTATTATTAAAACTATATTTCCATTCTGTTTTCAAAAATCATCCAGTTTAACTGGAAGAGCCTAGAAAAGATGGCCATTAGCTGATTCTACTTTAAAACTTCAAGCCATCCTACCAACATGGCTGTTTACAGATGTTACTGCAAAATCTAATCTAATGAAAAAGAATCCTCCGGACTTCATAAGCATCACGGTTTTAGGGTTGCAGGCCAAACAAAACAAAACAAAACAAGACGAAACAAAATTGAAGGCCGCCTGCCTGCGAGCGAAGTTGGGACGTAGAACTGAGATCAAAGCATAAAAAATCAAACCTTTTAGCTTTAAGAAAATCGTTGGCAGGCGGCTTCGGGATTCCCATGCATATCATCAACCCACTGCGTCAAAAAATTATATCCTAAATTTTAGATGATAGCTTGTCTTTGAACTTCATAAGATGCAGTCATGATTCTTCTTCATAAAAATATTGTTCATGCAATGTATCAAAGAAATTTATAGTGCTCGTGCAATCACAGAAAGATTTAGAAATAAATGCAAGTCAGCATCTCGGCTTCAAAAATTGCAGGATATCAAGTTTAAGCTTCATTGAACCAATCTCACAAATCCTGTTGTTAAGATTTGGGTACAACATCCTTCACTTTTTTTCAAGTCTGAAGAATAGAATACTCTCTCTCTCACACAAAGTTTAGGTGTTAGATATGCAAATATATAAGAATTGGGTGGTATTTTTGTGAGTGCTCCAATTAAAAAAAAAAAGGCGTTATACTGTTATATCATGACAGAAATATTAAATTACAAGGTCTTTTCACGTTTTACATATATAGAGAAAGCTAGTTCCCACAAGAACTTTTACATGAATGGAGTTCCATGCGAGCACGATAAAGTTTCCTTAGAGTAGATCTAAAATTGAATACATAGTATATAATTTTGGTAGTAGTATATCTAGTGGCAGAGTTGTAATAATAGGCGATCAAATTATTAAAAAAGAGTGAACGCTTTAGAAATCACGGGTATATCGTTCAAAGTGATGATATAGATATTGATGTTATTAGTAGAACTCCAGTTGAATGATTGAAGTGGAAGAATGCATCGGGCCTATTGTGTGATAGAAAAATACCGCTTAGACTTAGAAAGAAAATTTTGTAAGATAGTGACGAGACTTGCAAAGCTATATAGCGCACAAAATATTGGCCTATAAAAGAGAGGTATAAAACTAAGTGTTGCCGAGATGAGAATGTTTAGGTGGATGAGTGGCTTTACACTTAGAGACAAAATGCAAAATGAATATATCCGTGAAAGGGTTGAAGAAGCTTCAGTAGTAGAGAAGGTTGGAGAGAATCGTCTTAAGATAGTTTGGTCACATTAAACGTCGATCATTTGATGATTTAGTTAGGGGAGTATATGTTTTAGATTTGACTTATGCTAAGCAAAGTAGAGCATGTTGCATAAAATATGATTCTAATTTATTAGAATTAAATGAAAATGTTACTTAATAGGACACAATGGAGAAAAAGGATTCATGTAGCCAACCCTACTTGGAGGGATAAAGGCTTATTATTGTTGTGGAGTTCCGTGAGAGCAGAACGCCAAAACTAGATTGGAATGACAGTAGAAAGAGTAAAACTCATTGTTATCTGAATTTGATATTAATCCCTGAAGTTGACTACAAGAGCTAAACCACTGCTCAATAAATATAAGCATAAAAAATATTTTATTTTAATTTAACTACTAAGTTATTATATCTTTTATTAAATGGAGAAATGACCTATTTTATTTAACATATAATGAGAAACAGCTAATTTAATGGACATTGGATAGGTATTAATGCAATATAAAAGGGCCACGAAGGAGCGAAGGATTTGATTACTTTAGAAAGGTCATCCTTATATAATAAGTGATTCATTTAGCGATTCATTTTCATTAAAAAGAAATATTTATCATAAAAAAAACAGCTGTACATTGACAATTCAACAATCACTTCACTGTCACTAGAAAATGGGCAAATCAATATATCACAAGAAATTTATGCATCTTGTTAATATATAAATTTAAAGTACTCAAGTTCACACACACATGCACGCACGCAAGCACGCCCACGTGTGCGCACACACACACACACACAAATATAATTTAGAAACATAAATAAAACAAGTTAAGGTGAAATTACCAATCATTAGAGAAACTTATAGGTTCTTCACTTATTAAGCATTAAACAAATCATTAAGTTTTTAAGAGATCCAAAATGAATGAATGTTCAAGATGTTTTTTGGTGCTGTGTCAAGCTCCTTTCTAATTAAATAGTATGACAAGATATGCTTAGTTGGGATTAAATGCTACTGTAAAGTGTCATTTTGGCTTCAATTAACGTGTTCAGTACACTCCATGAAAACAATTAACTAGGTCAAGTATTTGACAGTCAAACTCTAGATTTGGCAGATAAGGCCAATAAATAGTAAATTGAACTCAGGCATTGGTTCCAATTCAATCATTTAGAACTTACTACAGCCTCTTAATAAGGATGGCTTACAAAATTAAAAGTTAGAAAATAAGGATTCATAACAGCTATAGTTGTTATTTTTTATTTAGAAAAAAGGCTATATTTTTTGTTGATGCATTAGTTAATTGTCTTTTACCCATAGGTTATTGAATGTTTTTTTCTCTTTTTCTCTATCAGAGAAAGGATTTATCACATAAAACTTTCCTTATAATTAAGCCACCACCTATATTTCTTCTTTTTTTAAGTTATATAAAAATTCATTAATCCCCCATAACTTTTCCTTCGACAATGAAGGATTTGCAACTTACATGATCTTGTTTTATACCGTGCTTGTGGATACAAGTACTTAGAAAACACCTTAATAAGTGTAAATATAACCAAATATGATAAAAGAATTATGATTTCTTTTTCAGGGTTTAGCACATGTTGAGATTTGTATCTAATGTAAAGTCTTGATTGTAAATAGATGAAGTCTAGGAATTTATTATAAATGTTGTAACTTTTAAGGCTCTACATTAGCTCATCATTAATGAAATGAAAGGAGGTTTTTTAGCAATAATTTCTGTCAGGTATTAGAGCCTCACCTAGGTCTGCCGCCAATCGTCATCGTCTTTTACACCTGATTACTCAACTCGATGGTTCCATCTATTGATTCATTAGTGGATGACATTCGAAAGTTGAGCGACATTTGAGCAAAGCTGAAGAAGATCTATGCTAGAGCTAAGAACCACATGAGGGTGTTTCAGATTCAGCATGAAATAGAGGCGGTGGCTCAAGATGATAAATCATTCAAGAGTACTCTATAGACCTGGAATGGTTGTGATATGTTCTTGATTGCTTCTCACCTATGTCGAGCTGTGTTGATCCGGGATGCAAGGAGAGTGAGATCTTTGCATAGATGAGAACTATGCAGTTTCTGGCTCATTTAAACCCGATCTTTGATTAGAGGAGATGAGTTCTTCTAGCACAGACGGTTATTCCTACACTAGATGAGGCCATTGCTGCAATGATACAGAAGGAGAATCACATGAAGCTACAATATGAGCTGAGTGATTTTTCGGGTATACGATCAGCATTGGCTGCTGCGAGCCCAGGTATTTTAGGTGTCCAGGGGGAGACTCACAGGTGCTACAACTGTAATGAAGTTTACCATCTAAGCAAAGCCTATTCTCAGACACTTAAGGAGAAAGAAACAGACGGACGTGGAAAAGGTGGAGGTTATGTTCGTGGTCGTGGCGTTTGGAAAGTTGGAAGAGGGGGCTACCGTGAAAATCTAATGATAACTGAGGATGGGGGGGAGACGGGTGTGATCTTTACTAGTGAGAATCATGAGTGTCCGGAGCAATTGAAGAGGATGCAGAAAGCAGCAGGAGATGGAGTTGAGGATGTTTCAGATCCATCTACATCAAGGAGTAACATTGCCACTAATGCTCGCTTTGACAAAGGTACCGGCGACACACTTGCTCTAGCTTCTATTTCCACCACAGAATCACCAGAATGGATAATAGATTATGGTGTTTCTTGTCACGTGACAGGTAATGTTGGAGAGTTCCCTTAACACACTCATTTAGCAATACCAAAGAGTATAGTAAGGGTACAATGAAATTTACCAATCATATGACTTTGTCCAATATTTTACATGCTTCTTTTCCAGTAAATCTCTTATCTATTAGTGTATTCTCTATTTAAAATGCATTGTTTTTTTAATATTCCTCGAGTGATCTTCCAAGAGAAAATGATGGGTCGGACACTTGGGACAGCAACATGACATAGTAGACTCTGGTACTTGGGTACTTGGACCATGAGGGAATGGAATCAACTCTGGCATCCATGATGGAAAGTGTTGCATGAGAACAATCTAGGAGGAATCTTGAGGATGTGTTACAGTTACACCACAGACGTATGAGATATTTTGGTCTTAGTTTACTGAGTCGGTTGTATTCATTTATGTATAAAAAAACAAGTAAGAAACTAGTGTGTGATGCTTGTGGGTTTGGAAAGCTCATTAGAAGCTCTTATATCAATTATGGGAATAAAAGCTCTGGTGTGTTTGATTTGATACATTCTGATGTATGGGATATTGTCCTACTAGCTCTATAAATAATTATCAGCATTTTGTTATTTGTATTGATTGTTTTTCTCATATTACTTCGATAGACTTGATGAAACAAAAGAGTGAGGTGATTGCTTGTTTTAAAAATTTTTATAGGACAATCCAGACCCAATATGGTGCAATTGTGAAGGCATTCAGATCTGATAATGGAACATAATATATCAACAAAACATTTCAGGGCTATTTGTCAACTCAAGGGATACAACACCAAATCACATGTCAATGCACACCAACACAGAATGGAGTAGCAAAGAGAAAGAATTGGCATCTTCTAGAAGTAGCACGCAGCATGATGATGACAATGAATGTCCCACAAAACTTATGGGGGCAAGCAATGTTGAAGTTGTTCAATTGATTAGCAGGATGATCTCAAGTGTGTTGGGGTGGAAGTCTCCTTATCAGATGTTGAAAGAAGACAATAAAGAGATCCTTCCATTGGAGTATTTGGATGTGTATGCTTTGTGAAAGACAACAGAACAACTGTAGAGAAATTGGATCCAAGAGATGAAATGTGTGTTGCTGGGTTATTCGGCTACCTAGAAGAGTTATGTTTGCTAGAACCCAATTAAGAAGAGCCTCTTTGTGAGTATGGATGTGTCCTTTAGAGAGTTTAAACCATACTATAATCTGGAGGTGAATTCACCCTTCGGTGACTCAACAGACAAGTAGTAGTGGTGATGGAGATATCATGTCTTGTGATGTAGAAAGAATCAACGGAAGAAACAGAAATAGAGAAGATTGATCTTAGAGGTGGTAGAATTCATAATGAAGGTGAGTTAAGGGTGTACACACACAGAGAAAAACAAACTAAGGAAGCGGAGTCTGCAGTGCTCCCATCCCGGTCTTCCCCAACTCTTGAGACACCTACAACATCATCCACCTTTGATTCAAAACTCTCAGGTGATATTATTTCTCCTTCGTCCACTCATGTCCCCTTAACGTTAAGGAAAACCGCTCACAGCAATGCGGTACATCCTCCTAATCGTTTTGGGTGGGAACTTGACATTGCGAATTTTATTTTTTATTCTAACATCTCACCTTAACATGGAGCATTCATTGTATCATTGGACTTTGTTTCTATACCTAAGTTTCGACATATTTTTAAAGAGGATCCAAAGTAGAAAGCGGCGATGCGTGAAAAGCTTGGAGCTCTTGATAAAAACCAAAAATGAGAGATTGTACCACTAACAGCATGGAAGAAGACGGTTGGATGAAAGTGGATTTTCACGGTCAAGCAAACTTCATAAGTAAAGGTGGGGAGGTACAAAACACGACTAGTGGCAAAAGAGTACAGTTAGACGCATAACATTGACTACGATGAAACTTTTGCACCAGTTGTAATGATGAGCACAATGAGAACACTAACTTTTCTGACAGTGAATGGTGGAGAGGGAATCCACCAAATGATTTTTCTTCGCGGGGAGCTACTGGAGAAGGTATATATGGAGATACCACCAGAATTCACTACATCCCAGAAAGTGGGCAAGGCGTGTAGGCTCAGGAAGTCACAGTATGGTTTGAAGCAGTCTCATCGAGCCTGGATTGACAATTTTATAATATCAATGGTTGACATGAGATATAGCAGATCAATGCAGACTACACGGCGCTCTTTCGGCAACATGAAGATCACATTACAATACTTGTTGTGTAAGCGGATGATATGATTATCACTGGTGATGATAAGGTGGAGATTGCTCAACTGAAGGGAAGATTGAGGAATCAATTTGAGGTAAAAAATCTGGGATAGCTCAAATACTTTATTGGGATTAAAGCAGCCTATGGACCGGAGGGGATGACTCTATCCAAAAGAAAATATGTGATAGATCTTCTCATGGAGACAGGTATGCTGGGGTGCAAACCTACAGTCTCCTCTCCAATTGATTAGAAGGTCAAGCTTATCACAGAGGTAGGTGACTCGATCGATTGAGAGAGGTACCAGAGGCTGGTGGGTCACCTGATCTATCTGTGCCACACTTGACCTGATAGTTCTTTTACAATAAGTGGGGTGAGCTGCAACATGGATGATCCAAGGAAGGGTCAATGGATGCAATGTACCAGGTTTTGAGGAATCTGAAGAGTGCACTGAGGAAAAAGTTGATATTCTAGAGACTAGGCATGTAGATATTGAGGGCTTTTGTCATTCTGACTGAGCAAGTTGTGCTGGTGACAGACGATTCACATCAAAATACTGCATGTTCATAGGTGGCAACTTAGTCTCTTGAAAGAGCGAGAAAGAGTCAATTGTAACAAAACCAACAACAGAGACAGAGGTCATGGCATTAAGAGTTGCTAAGATGATGTGGTTGAAAGCCTTGTTGGTTGAACTCAAAGTGGATCAAAGAAATCAAATAAAGTTGTGGTGAGAAAAAAGACAGTGATCAGCATCGCCAACAACCTGGTGCAAATGATAGAACCAAACATGAGAAGATTATGGTTCTTCATCAAGGAAAAACTGAATAACAGACCACTGAAGCTAAGCATGTAGCCATTGGAGAGCAAATGGCTGACTGCCTCACTAAAGGACTTGGTATATTAGATTTGCCTAGGTTATGTGACAAGATGGGCTCAGTGAATAGATTTTGCTCATCTTGAGGGGGAGTGTAAAGATTTGTATTTAATGTAGGGGTTTTAGTTGTAAATAGATGAAGTCTAGGGATTAATTTGTAAATATTGTAGCTTGTAAGGCTCTATATAAGCCCGTCATCAATGAAATGAAAGGAAGATTTTTTTAATAATAATTTCTATTGCACGCATTATGCTAATCTTTTTCTTAACTATTGTTGCTAAAGAGTCTTGTATTTATCCATCCACTTTCATTTCCCCTTGAAACTTAATTTAGGATTTAAGTTAATATTATTTTTCTATCATTTGTTATTAAAATTGAACTCTTGAATGCATGAACTAAGTGGTTTAATGAATGCTGATTTCTCAAGGCTAAATTGTAGATCAAATATGTTTTATATGAGATTGCACAATTTCAGCTAATTTAATCATCTCAAATTAAATGAAATTATTTTATTCTATTGTTGCTTCACCTTGCTATTCCCACAAATCATTGACATACAATATTATAAATTGTTATAATAATGTTGTAAAACTTATTTGATATCAGCAATTTTGTATGTGCCCTTAATGAATGCAATTATATTTGAAGTAATATTATACTCTATTTATATGACATTAATAGTTAATTTTAACGTTAGGACTTTTTTCTGTAATAAAATTAAATGTAAAATAAATCTTCCATGACTTTCTAATATTTTGTGCTACTTTTAAAATAGTGTCGGCCTCATTGTTTTATGTGCTATGGCTCTATGAGATCTTTACCTTATGATGTTGATGTTCACAATTGACAAATATGCACGGTAAGTATATGAATAATAATTCATTAATACGTCATTGGAAATACAATTAGTTATTGATTAGCAAAACAAAATTTTATAACTGCTAGTTATGGTCAGGTGTTTGGTGATCAGGTTGTTACTTGTATGTTTAGAATAAAATATAAAGTTACAAGTTACTCAACAACTAAATAGCTACTTTTCTAATCAGCAAATCAAGTGAAATTGGGAAAATAATTCAACCAGTATATGCAAAGAACAGCATTAATCTATCATAGCAATCCTTTATAAAACTTGTAAAAAATATATATTTGACTCTTAGTTAAAGAAATTGTAAAAATTAATCATTATGGTACTAATAATAATATTTTAGTATATAAATGCGCTGCAATCTGTCAGTCAATTCATGATAATCTAAATACATAAGATTTTACTTGCGCATTTAATCTTAACTTAATTAGAAATCAGCAGTTTTTAGATGTATCTCTTATCTTCGTCAACGTTACACTTTAAATCTAAGGGGAAGTTCCAACTCCTAGTTTTCAAACGATTTCTATAAATATAACTTCTTATTCATTATAAAAGCCATGATATGATGAATGTAATAATAGTAATGGATCTATAGGATTTAATATCAACATAATGTTCTCAATATGTCATCGTAAATACCTTTAATAACTTCAAGTTACATTTGACTCACATTTTCCCAAATGGGCAAATAAAAAACAGGAATACTTCTTTTGCTTATAGTTTTTTTATCTCCATTTATTGCTTTAAAAAAAAAGACATTTATATTAAATCACTATGGCATGAATCAAAATTGAACTTTTTATATTAAGATAATTTGTTTAAAGAACCAATCTTCAATTTGAAAACTAAAATAATCTAAGTTTATTTCTTACAGCCTTGAAAGCGTGTTAAAAATCTCACGATTATGAGATCATTTGTTACCACAAATTCAAACAAATCTTACAAGCATTTCTATTTGTCATCTCTATCCATATTGCTAATCCATTTCAATAGAACCAACAAGTCAATTTAAATCATCACTCAGAATTTTTCAAAGTTCCTATAATCCAATGTAAAGCACAAAATGATAAGCGCGTTTATAATATTCAACAATTAAATTAATAGCATACTAATATCACCAACCATTTAACTCCAAAAAATTTTGACTTCCAACTCAATCCGCTGTTTCTCCTAATTAATTTCTTGTCAATAATATTCCAAACTGAATAATAATTAATAAGCCCTATTGTCTCTAAATCATTCCCCGTTACCCTCTAGTTCATTTGTTACCACAAATTCAAATATATCTTCTTACTAGCAATTCTATTTGTCATTTCTATCCATATTGCTAATCCATTTCAATAGAACCTACAACTAAAGTTCCCCAAATCCAATATAAAGCTTAGCAATTATATAAAGCACTAATTGCTAAGCACATTCATAATATTCAACAATTAAATTAATAGCATTACTCATAACACCAACCATTTAACTTAAAAAATTTTAGCTTCGAACTCTATCCCCTATTTCCCGTAATTAGTTACTTCTTGTTAATCTTCCAAACAAAATAATAATTAATCAGCCCAAGTGTCTCTAAATCATTCCCCATTTCACTCTAGTTTATTGCAAACATGTTATATTTATTCCAATTTGAATCGTTATATTCTCTATCCTTCCAACTTTAGTCTCCAAATTGCATGTACTAAAAGTCGACATAATTTTAAAAACTAACTGCTAGAATTTTTCTCCACAATTGAATGTAGCATTTTTAGCAGTTGAGGTCCGGGGCAACAATTGTCTGTCTCACCGCATAGAATTAAATTAGGAGTGTCACTTTTGGGTTAAGTCCTAGCCAGCCTTTTAACTAATTCACCACAATCAAAATTGAGCAATGGTAAACTATTTTTGGAGAACATCCGGAAAATAGCATCAGCAATGATGTTGCATTACTATACATAATTTGAAAATTAAGAACAGGAAAGGTAACTCAGATAAAATCGTGAAGTTTCCTAGAAATGCTAGTACGCGGCTGTTATGCCAAAATATCCCTCAGGAGACTCAGTGAAAAAACATAAATTTTAACATGAAGGACAGCACATAAACATGGGCATCGATATAACAAATTTGACCGAATAGGATTTTTGAGCAAGGGAATCGTCACCTTCATATCCAGTACTAATCGACAGCCTTTGCTCGCTGTTGAATCTGCTGAAGAAGAGCAGCAGCCAGCTGAAGTGTTGCCTGCAAACGCTTCTCAGGATCTGCTTCTGTGTCTTCCCTGGAGCCGTTTTGCTCTTGTTGATTGGTCTGTTGCCCAACGTTTTGAACTGGAGGAACATCAGATGGTTGTGACCCTTGCAGCTGCAGCTGCAGCTGCAGCTGCTGCCCGTGGCCATTCTGATGCTCTACAGATGCAGAATTCAATGATGAATCGGCAGGGGTAATAGAAGCATGGGCATGTGGCAAGAGAGAATTGTTATACATAAGCATAGAGGCATGATGCTGGGAAATAGGATTCTGAGAAAAGTTCGAATATTTTCCCCTTTCATCCTTTAGCAAATGAGGCTCTTCTACAGTTTGTTTTTGGTTCCCCAGAAGAGCTGCCAGATGAGCAAGTTGTTCAGGTTGGAGAGATCTTGATGTTGCTGAAGGAGGCTGAGATTTGATCTCCTGCGGTGGAGGAAACTTGACTGCAGAAGATGAAGCTAAAGTCTCAGGCATATAACCACTTGAGTCAGTCCCTGGAGCAACTCTTGAATTGAATGACTCTTTTGAGAAAGATTGACCAAATGGTTGTGATGGAGCACTTGGAGCAGTAATGAAACTTCCCATGCCAGAGCTAGAAACTGGAATGTTATTAGACCAGGTAGATGGAAATGGAGGATTATGAAGTTGCAATTGATCATGCGCTCCATCCATATGAAGATCGCGTAACTTTTCTCCACGAGCAGAAACTGAATAGGGGAAACTGTCATCCCGTGTAGATGCTGGTGTGAAAATGGCTGGAGTCAAATATCCTGATGATGAGGCTGTGTGGTTTTGTTTATGGGAAAATGACCTGAAATCAGGTGAATTTGGTTCCGTAAATGAAGTGCCTTCATGAATTTTAAGTCCTTCATTTGGCCTCTGAGTAAGAGATGGGATTTTTGGCTCTGTCAAATCCAATGGATGTTGAAGAGAACTGATGTTAGAAACATTTTGCTGGAACTTTAGAATGACTCCAGAGATGCTCACTTTTCCTGGTACTTTCAGGACTTGTTCAGAAAAATCTGATGGCGGTACGAGAAATAAAGTGACTTTCTCTTCCAGCTTAGCAACAGCTACTCGCTGCTTTTCTCCAAGATAATGCATGAATTCACCATAGAAACCAATATCTGCATCACTTTCAGGAACAAAAAATACCACCCAAGTACTCACTGCTTGATAATAATGTTTTGCAAGCATATCAAGGCCAGTTCTCGAAGTGCAGTTAAGAAACTCAGGCCTGCATGCAACACAGCAGTTGATGAGGAAAGATGGGATAGATCAACTTCCAGTAGTTATTGTTATAAAAAATGCAGCAACAGAAAATAAATAAATAAATAAAAACTACTGCTTTTGTGGATCTATACTGGCAAAAAGTAGGAATTAAGTATTACTTACAGCATAAAATCAAGAACTTTACCAACAGGAAAGCACCGAGCACGACAAACTGGAGTTCCGCCCTTAGCTATCGTTCCCTCCCACTTCCATATTTCATCTAGTGGGGGAGGTTTATGAGATTCAGGTTTAGATCTGTGTGATTTTGGAGATATACTAGAAAATGTTCTAGAACCTCCACTTAAGCGGCTGATACTGCCCCACGTATCATCTATTTCAGCGTGAGAACGATTTAGGCTTCTTGACAAATCATGACCACCTTTTAAACTGAATGAAACAGAATCCAGAGACTTATTATAACCATGATACTCTGGCAAATCATGGAATGGATTTTGCAGGCTGTCACGCTTTTCTTGTTCAAAATCTGAGAAAGGATACTCTGGAAGATCTTTATCAGGGATGAAGTCAAGTTTAAGTTTCTTTGCTAGAGGAAATGGTCTGTCCTCTATGTCCCAAGAATCTGCAAATGTTGGAACTCTTTGAGGTCTTTCAAAAGGAAGACTATGTGAAGGTGGTATCTTGTCTGCCGGACTGGTTCTGTGTCTTCCTAAAAAGTCTTCTGTTGTCCTTCTGTCAGAAGAAAATTCTTGTGATCTAATACTCCTGTAAGTACTGGAAAAAATTGGTTCCTGTTCAGCGCCAAACTGTGATGATTTATTCCTAGTGAAATCCAGGGCTTGTGGATCACGAGAGACCTTGTCAAGTAGGCTAAAGCGAAATGGTGGAGAAGCCCTGCGAAAATCTCGGACCGGACTCTCCAAGCTTTCATCACCATGAAAGGGCTCAAGGACTTTCCCACTTGACCCAGGTAAAAAGTTAGGCTTCAAATGTGGAGAGAAAGGACCATTTGCAAGACCTTTTCCATGTTCAGCAGGCATATCACTCCTAGCAAAACAAATATTAACACGAGGATTGTTGAGAAATTTCCCATGCAGAGCTTCTTTAGCCCTACAAGCTGCCACCACACTCCTGTAGCGAACAAAGGCATAGCTACGGCCTGGAAATGAAGTAATTTTCTCAATTTCACCAAAAGGTGAAAATGCCCTTCTCAAGATTATTTCATCAACATTTAAAGATGGAGGAAAGCCTATCCACAAAACCTCACTAGGTTCAGCACTCCTATAGCCTTTGGACTTATCAGAAGATCTTTCAGGACTAAAATTCTGATTTCTCATATCTCTTCTCAAAGGTGATTCATCCCTCTCAATTGACCGTCTGTCATCTTTATGACGCAAATATGCTTCATCCTGTATTAAGATGGAAGCCCTGCTTTGTAACTCAAAACTACTTTTTTGAATTAGCATTATAACTAATGCATATAGTTTGCAAGCAGAGATGGAAAATTGAGTAATCAAGCACATTAAGCTTCAACTACAGAAAGCCTCCACCTACAGAAAGTATTAGCAAAGAAGTTCTATATCGCACACAAAAAATATTGAAAAACAAATAGACTTATCCCTGCCAAAAAATTTCAATTTAAGGAACATAATAATAATAAAAAAGGAACCAAACTTCAAATGAAATGAACCAAATTAAAATAATAGGAAGTAGAAGACAAGTAACATCATAATACAAAGGCCTTCCTTGCTCATCAAATTGACATCATGCAACAAAAGAAAAAGAATTCTTCAGCGGTAGAGCTAGAGCACTCGCTATACCATCCGGCAAGCATGGCTAGCAGAAATACAGAATAGATTAAAGTTAACCTGGGATTATAAGCATGCATTCCATTACCTCACGTAAGGGAGTGAGTGCGTGCGCTACTTTGCACATTCACCATAAGACGATCATAATCAGCAGAAAATAACAAGACCTTTGGTTTTCAAAAACAAATTATTGACTAAGCTATAAAAAACGATTCATAGCTGTATCAGAACTCGAGAAAACCAAAAATTTGAACGATAGTAGACTCATAAACTCGCCTAGAAAGCTTAGAAAATCAAAGGCTAAACTGGAATACAGCTATGGTATGAAAAATGAACTACAACTGCTAGAAAACCTTAATGCTACATCATATAAGTAAAATGCTAAATTAGTTGAAGGAAAAAAAAGCACTTTTCTTGCGCATGCATCGTGAAAGTAAAATTCTATTCTAAATGAGACAAAAAAAATAAAACACACTGAAATGGTAGCCCCAAGTCCCTCAGTTCTTTTCTAGCACAACCTCACCTTTAATGAAAGGAATGACCGTTATAATCATCCTCATGACTTCACCATCAAAAACTCCTTCACCTTGTTTCATGGGTAAGAAGTGCAGAAAAGTCAATCTAAAATCATATCCAAAAGTTTTTCTCTGTGTAGTTTTCAACCAAACCAGTTGTTCCATACAGCAGGGCATCGAAAAGAGCCAAAATCGTGATTACATTTTTCAGTTCCCAAATAAAAAAAAGTTGATCGGAGATGTAATCAATTGGTAGTCATAAAATTTATGTGGAAACTAATTCTAAATTTGAATTTTGCTGACGCTTTGACATCCTCCAGAAAAGACATGTCATTGGCTAATCTAAGTTTGATAAAAAGGGGTGATGTCGAGTTAATTTCGAGCGAGCTAGTCCAAACTCAATATTACATTTTCATTACGAATCAAACCGAATTAAAGTCAAGTCAATGTAGAGTTTTGGGTTAATTTGAGTGAAGCCGATTATTTTATTAAATATGTTTTACTATTAATCTGATTGTATATATAAATAGTTATCATCAAATATACTAAATATAAATGCATCTATGTGCGTCCGCGCACATGCATAGCCAACAATGGGCTCATCTGCACGTGCACAGACACGCCCGTGCACCGGCACGTACAGAAGCGCACGCGCATACATTTTAAAATGATTTTTGGTTGAATTCAACTTATTTCAAGAAAATCATTTGTCAGTTAGAGCATATTAATTCCAATTTGAGTTGATTAAAAATTGAGTGATAACAAAGCGAGTTATGCATTTCGTGCATAATTGTTAGACCTAATGAAAAACATACAAATGTTTACCAGGACATCAACATTAAGTGAAGTGATAACTTTTGCCAAATTGTGGTGAATAATATACAAGGATTAGCTATGATGTCATTGGATATTGGTATTCCACTGCTCAAACAAATTGTTGCAACAACCAAGCAAACACTGAATAGGTGCAATACGAAGATTAAATTTGAATAAGTAAATAATCTAGTGAACAATTAAAAAAAATTTATTTTTTGTTTATAATAAATGACAGGATATGAGGGAATCTGGTTATAATACACGTAACAAAGTTGGGATGAATATGATTAGCAATAGAGTGATTGCCATTTAAGTGTGGTGGAGATATTATATATGTAGTCAATATTTATGGTACTCGAGTTCGATTATAAGATAATTTAAAAAATTTATTTTGGAAAAAGATGCATGATTTATTATAATTTATCTCAAGAAAAAAAAGAAAAGTACAAACAAATGGCTGCTTAAAAGTCCTAGTAAGATGGACTATAAGAGGATTCATAACATAATGCTCATAATGTTATCGAAGTTATGAAATTCAATTTTTCATAAAAGAAATCATAATATTTTATTTTATTATGTTCATTTCGATATATATTTATGCTTACATAAATTATATTATTTATTAAAAAATTAAGTCTAAAAATTTATATTAATTTACTGCTCGTGGATTAATTTTAAAGTGCACTCAACTATTGCATTATTGCATTCAAACTGGTTTTTCGGCATTTCCACTTGCTTTACATGCAACGGGTGAGACATTCAAGGAATGGTTGTGATTAAATTAAGGTATACAAAGTATTTGTTACGCCGGAATATAAAAGGAATTTAGACTTTTATTTATTATTGCGGGATACAAGTAAGACTTATTATGCTTAGGGGTATGCCTTGATTTTTAGGATTGGGTTTTGGAAGATATTGTCATCTCTCGAATTGCCTTCCGCTCGAAAGGCCGCAACAACAAAAGGCACTACAGAAGTTAGATGCAACCCTCCAAAGGCATTCAACCCACCATGGTTCTATTTTTCAGGCCAAAGTCCTTCTAATCGGTCTTCTCCAGCTCCAAATCGCATGTCATTCTGTTTCGCCTACTACCTACTACGGTTAGGGTTTGGGAGAGAACGTCTACCACTCAAATTTTAAGTGTTTATATTTATGTATTTGGACTGTATTGTGTTGTTTTGTTTTGATGGAATAAATATTTATTTTTCCTAATTTCTGTGAAAACTTCTACCAATTTGTACCAAATTAGTATCTTTTATTAGTTATTATTATGAAGTTTCACACAAAATTGTCTCAGGCCACTACAAGATTGAGCTATAGATCAGAAATAGAAATGAGCCGCATTAATAAGAAGAATTCACGCAACATTGGTATAGTGTCACTGTTCTTGTTGAATTGTGAGCTTAGGATTGAGCGAAGGAATTGGAAGCAAACTCGAGCGGAAGCACTTGGAAAGAATAGTGTTACATTCAGATGACTGGAATGAATGGAAGTCTGTGAGATTCAACAAAGGAGTCGGGAGCAGACTTGAGCGGAAACATCTTGAACAAAATTGTGTGACAGCGGGAAGCTTGGAACAAATCGTAGTAAGTAGTAGGTGAAACAAAATGACATGCGATTTGAAGCTGGAGAAGACCGATTAGAAGGATTTTGGCCTGGAAAATAGAACCATGGTGGGTTGAATGCCAGTGGAGGGTTGCATTTACTCCTGTAGTGCCTTTTGTTGTTGCAGCCTTTTGAGCGGAAGGCAATTCAAGAGTAATGATGGGAACGGGACATGTAGAGAAGAGCAAGGGGGAGTGTAAAAGACTGAATTTTGACAATAAAGAGTATTCACGAGGGCGAAAAGATGAGGGGGTGTTTCGTGGTGAACACAAATTGTACAAGACTTTGGTAAAGCACAAAACCATGGTGAGGGAAATTAGGACGCAAAACTCAGATTCTGGATCGAGTTGTATAGCATGGAAGAGACATGTGATACAAAGTTGGTGGAGATTACTATGATTGATTAGCTATAAGAGTTGTTTCAGGTTATGGTATTTTCCAAGATTGAATTTAAATCTAGGTACTGACAGGTTCGGAAGCGGCTGAAAGTATGTGCACATAATTGTATTTTGAACTCATGGGGGTCAGTACGAATTTCTGATTAAATAATAATGATTGTCAGATGAGGACATCACGTGGGAGCCAAACGACTTGATCCAATAACATTTTTTTTTCCCATATTGAGGACAATATCTTTTAGTGAATGGAGTTTTGTTCCGTCAAAAACTAAGGGCAAGCTTTTTTTATTATTTATTATTGTGGAGTATAAATAAGGCTTATTATGCTTAGAGTTAGAGTATGTATGAGATTGTTGTCTTGAGTTTTATGATTAGAGTTTTGGGAGAGAACAACTATCTCTCAAATTATAGGTGCTAAGGGTAGGGTTTGGGAGAGATCACCTACCTCTTGAAATGAAGATGCTTATCTTTGAAAAAATAAAATATTTATTTACCCTAATTTCTATGAAATTTCTTTAGATCGTATCAATATCAAAATAATAATTACTTATATAAGACTAGTTTTTTGTTTTCAAATTTACTTCAACAAATCAACTTCCAATCAAGGTTGATAGAAAAAAAGGATTATATGAAAAGAAGTTTTGTTTAAGTTATATTTAATTTTAAATTGAGTAAATTAAGAAAACTTATGAAATTTAAGGAATTTCAATTTAATAGATTGTATACAAATTTTCAAAAAAATTGGTGGAAGAAAGACTATTTAATTGTCAATTTTCAATCGGTACAAGATAATTTATAATTCATGGAAAAGCATTTTTAAGCCCTACTATTCCTGATTAAGTGTTCACTCATCAAATTTATATCATGAAAAGCACAAATTATTGAAATATTGTATTTTAAAAGTAGGACAATTAATACTTATGATTGACTTATTGATGCATAATGTTTAAAAATATATTCATGTGAATGTTATATGTACTTAAATTTTCTATAATAAAAAATGTAATTAACTTAATAAAGGTCATGTTATATGGGAGATGTAAGCAATTTTTACGACGAACTATATATATATATATATACATGATAATAAACAGACGAGATGAGTGCCTATAGAGGAAAAATAATCCTCAACCGCTTACTGTTTGTTTGGGGCAGCTGCAGCTTATTAAAAAACAATTGTAAGTTGTTGAGTAATAATCTGATGCTCTAAAAGCTACGGTGGTTATTATATTTTTTTTTTTAAGTCAGAACACAGCTAGAAAGTTGTACCGCACTTTATCAAGAGTGGTGGAAAAACGCAGATTTCAGCAGCATATTTTTGAAAAGCTATCAAAACAGAGCTTACCTAAACAAACAAAATTGTGGTGAACGGGCCCTTTAGTATTAATTTTGAGGGATGGTTCAATAGCAATAATGTTGGGTTACACATATGCTCTATTGATCTTTATGATGTCTGTCACTGCACCGCCGCATCGGATACAATTCACTGTCTTACAATGGCCAATGAACATAGAAATCCATACATGACTCATTCAAATGCTATAACAGGATATGACGTAATAAGGATAAAATAAGCAAATGAATATTACAATATAATTAACTTACGGTGTTACCTCTAGTACAACTAACATAATGCATATAATATTTGGAGACTTGGCATTTTTGTTATAATTTTTCATTATAATAACATTACTTATATGTTATAACTTCATTCGAGCAACGTTATTTTATATGACTAAATCTAAGATACTAGACTAATCTACAAACACAATTTTCATATTTATGTTAAGTGCATGATTATAAATCACATTATTTTCTTTTCTTAAGTATTTGAATTCTAGAATAAAATTATTTATCTTAATAGAATTTATAGCTCATCAAATTATTATTCTAACTATTTAGACAAGAAAAGGTGTAGTTGAGAAAATTTTTGAATTTATTACCCTCTGTTTTGATTTTTAACTTCGATGTAATCTGTGAATCTTGTCAATATAATGAACATGACTGAATCTTAAAGTTATATATGTGAACTCTAATGTTACTTAGAAGCTCTTGGTTAAATGGAATGAATTAATTTCGGATACTTTCATACATTTAAATTATCTCAACCAATTGGACATTTGATGATTACGATTTTTTGGTTGTGTGAATGAGTTTATCACCCACTCCATTCTAGTAGTTAAATTTTCATAATATATGCTAGCAATAGATCAACTAGTTGAATAATATCCCCCTTCTTTCACATCCTATGCTTAACTATAATGGGTCATTATGGCGTACAGCAAAATGTGATATCAAGATGATTATATTATGATGATTGAATGTTAAAGGTTGATTGAAATTAGCTCATTAAAGAAATTGAATATGATATGATTGCTATAGATAAAAGTTGAATCCTGCCAAGATAATGAACATGATAATGAAATCAAACAAGAACATGATGGAATCTTAATGTGCAAACTCTAATGTTTCTTAGTGGCTCTGAATGGAATGAAATATTTTGGGATACTTTCATACAATTGAATTATCTAAACCAATTGGACATTTGATGGTTAGAAGTTGTGTTAAATTTATTTTTTGGTTGTTTAGGTGAATAAGTTTATCACTCACTCCATTCTAGTAGGTAAAGTTTTATAATATACGCTAGGGATACATCAACTTGCTGAGAGATAACCCACATCTGTCACAACTGATGCTTTACCATAATGGGTCATTATGGCATACAAAAAAGGTGATATCAAAATGATTGAATATGAAAGGTTGATTGAAGTTAGTGTCATTAAAGAAATTGAATATGATATGATCACTATAGATCAAAGGTGGATATAGTATTCAAAAATAAGATGGGACAATCCCATACATTTTAATATTTTTATAAAATATTATGCATGAATAAGAAGTATAAGAATATGCAATTTATGATGGAATAACGATGATGATAGTTGCAGCCAGTATGGCGAAGAGCATGCCTGAACGAAAAAACAAATCAGTATAAGCTAGGGTATCAGTTGAAGTATCTAAAATTGTTACGCTAGCTAGTTGAAGGTAATACTTTCAGAGAAGAGAATGTTCCGGTTGAACCAGATTCTTGCTATGATATCAGGAAATGCGATGCAAAATGCAGATGATATAGTGATGCAATAATGGAAAAAATGCAAAACTTTATTCGGATAGAAGTATCTTCTTATGTGATAACACCAACACCAACATTATCAAGTACTAATGCAATTACCTTGACAATATAGATTGATAAGAATTTAAAGTTGTGAGGCCAATTAGTCCAGGGGAGTAATTTTTAGAGCTATTAAGGATTAGGTACTTGGAAAAAAAAAAATGAATTTACATCATCAAGGATTAGGCACTTGGAAAAAAAAATTGAATTAACATTATCAAGTTTTCAAGCAATGCCTTCAACAAGAAATAATTTACATTGTTATCACGATATGCTCTAAGGCTGATTAATAGACCAATGAAAAATATTACAGATTCTTAAGAAGGTGAGAGATCAATTATGACAGCCTCTAATTATACTTCTTATCAAAGAACTACGTAAGGAAGTGCAAGAATACTGGAGTATGATATGATTATGAAGAGATAGCGATATGAGGACACCAATAAAAGAGATCAGTTGATGAAATAAAAATTAACTATTCAAGAAAAAAGGTTAAATTTTGTTTATAGAAAGCAACAGCAAGATCAATCTGTGACTTCTATTTGTGCTATATGTGGGAAGCCTTAATTTCAAATCACTAAAATGAGTGAAGTATTTAGATATTTTGGGTATATTGCTCAAAGTGATGGTAATATAGAGGGAGATGTTATTAGTAGAATTCAAGTTGGATTGTTGAAGTGGAGGAACGCATCGGGCCTATTGTGTCATAGAAAAGTACCGCTTAGACTTAAAAAGGAAAATTTTATAAGATAGTGGTGAGACCTGCAATGTTTTATGGCGCAGAATGTTGGCCGATAAAAGAGAAGTGTAAAATTAAGTGTTGATGAGATGAGAATGCTTAAATGAATGAGTGGCTTGACACTTAAAGATAAAATATGAAACTAGTGTATCCATAAAAGGGTTGGTGTCCACTGACAAACAAGATAAGAGAAAGTTGTCTTAGATGATTTGATCACATTAAACGTCGATCATCTAATGATTAAATTAGGAGAAATGTTTAGATTCGGCTTATGTTAAGATAGGTAGAGGTAGACCTACAAAGACTTGAGTATGTTGTATTAAAAATTATCTTAATTTATTAGAATTGAATGAAAATATGACACTCAATAGGATATAATGGATAAAAAAGATTCATGTAGCTGACCTTACTTAGTGAGACAAGGGCTTATTGTTATTATTTTTGTTGTTCTTTACAAAAGGCATCACAAAATAAAGTATGCAAGAATAAAATTTAAATTTATAAATTTAACTTGTATTATGAAACCTCATGCTTACAAAAATCAATTTTCAAAATTAGACATAAAATATATTTCAAAAGAATTCCTCAAATTTATCTACTAAATTTTAAATATCCTATGATTATAGTTAAATTAAGTATAGATACATAAATATTAACTAATTATAGAGTTAAAAGTAATATAAATTATTACTTGCAGATCAAGATTGGCTTTGACTCCACTTGACTTCGACGAATAGGAGCTTCAGTGTAATCGTCATAAAGTTCGGCTTTGACTTTGACGAGTGATATTGGGGGAGGGGGGTGAGT
This sequence comes from Phalaenopsis aphrodite, assembly GCA_003013225.1. Classification (NCBI taxonomy): domain Eukaryota; kingdom Viridiplantae; phylum Streptophyta; class Magnoliopsida; order Asparagales; family Orchidaceae; genus Phalaenopsis; species Phalaenopsis aphrodite. The sequence continues at coordinate 137,059 of NEWO01000155.1, read as the reverse complement.
GGGGTTTGCGCGGGGTTCTAGCTCAGGATGCAACAAAGAAGCTTACATATTTTTCTTTAGAGGGTGGCGTGCAAGTTCGGCTTTGATGAACAAAAAAAACTCCGATGCTCAACTTCGACAAATGTAGGATGAACCTTTGGCAATTAGCTTTGACAAAAATAAAGAGGGAACTACTAATCTCGATTTTGACAAATATTTGATGTACTTTCGATGCTCGATTTTGACAAACATTAAAGAGAGTATCGACTTGGCAAGTGGATTGTGCATGTGTATTGGGCATGAAGAGTGTATGAAGATATCAATATTTAACTATATACTTTCTTATATGACGAATATTCGGTGTACTTTTGATGCACTCCTTATTTTTTGTTAAAGATCATCAAATCCTAATGATAAATCTCTAAAGATCTCTTCTACAATTTCCCTATATAAGAAAGCACTTTCACATCATACAATTATATGGATTATCTAAAATTAGCAGCTAGAGATATCAAAATGTGGATTGTACTCATTTTTCAATGGGAGCAAAAAGTTTCTTGATTTTTCCACAGGATTGTGTATCCTTACGCTATAAGTCGTGTCCTCTATGATTCTAACTCTCACATGCTTTATACTTCATAGAAAAGACACTTTCATCCCACATTTCTTTTAAATAAGTCCACAATATTTCAAGTTTAATTTTTTCTTAGGGCATTCATCTATTCTACTATAGTCTCCCTGCAATTCTCAGTTTTCAATGTCTCAATAAAATATGTAGTATTGTAATAAAACTGGAAGTCAATGTATATTAGAAAAATCTTGTGCGAGAAAATTTTTTTGAAAAGATGTATATTGAAAGATGGGGAATAAAGGAGATTGGTGATGGGTGATCATTTTTACCTGATAATGATTATGAGCTTTTAGCTTGTTGAAGCTTTAGCTTGGACTTATTTCTTTTTGTAAGCCTAAAGGGGTAAAGTGTTAGGATTTGCTGGATTTTTTGTTATGAGGATATCAAGATTTAGAGTTTTAATCAAACTTAGTATCCAATTGGACATTCACTCACTCCCTGAGATGACTTTAGAAAAAAAGTTTATTTTTCATCAAATATGAGATCAATTGAAAGAACTTTTTGTGGCGTTATGATAATATTTGTCCATTTTCTGTATGAAGGAATGCCCAATTAACGCACATTTAAGAGCATTTGGATCAAATTTTCTTCTATGTTATTTGAGGATATGAATATAGGCAATATCCTATAGATTTTTGGGGGAAAATTTAAGAAGTAATTTTTGGGAAAAAATTCTGCCAAAAATTTATAACTTTTGGGGTCAATCATTATTTAGGGTAATTTAGTGATTAGATAGGTGACAGCTAGAACATTTTCTCCCCATTATTATTTTGGTACTTTATTTTTAAGAAGTTTCGGTAACTCCCAAAAAATAACAGTTTTTCTTTAAACTACTCCATTTCATTGGGGAGCATTGGAGCACGACGATTGGTAGATGATACTATCTTTATGAAAAAAGGATTATACTATGTGATTAAGATAATCATGGGGTTTATCTGTCCAAAATATTTTGATAGTACATTGAATTGATTTTTTTAATGACAATGAAGGTGAGGAGAATACTGCAGACAATATATTTCCACTTAATAAGTTATATTCAAGTCATTCAAGTGCACTTATCAACAGATATGACAAATCTCATGGCACCAAAAATATTTCGGATGTAGGAGTCCAAAATATCATAGTTAATTAAAACAAGAGTAGAGTATCGAGAATTCCCTTCAAGAAAAATAAGGTGTTGTAGTGTAAGTTCACAAAAACTCATAATAAAAATTTTAATATTTACATTCATAAAAAGATCATTGAAGGGTTTTAAAAGAGGGATGCCATAGCCTATAACAATGTTCTTAAATGATGTTGGTATTGTGGGTGGAAGCAAAGGATCATGGTCACTGATTTTATGCCTCCAAAAGATATAGCTCGTCCTTCTCTCTAATGTGTCCAATCTCCCCCATAGTGTAATCCATAAATATATAATAATCAGCTAAAAAAATGACTTCAAAGTTATGATCATTCAAAATTTTATAGATTGATAAAATATTAATTGCAATGAGCAAAACATATAATACTTTATTGAGGATAAAAATAGGAAAAATAGAGATTTTTTTTTTGTCCCGAAATAACTATTAAGGAACCATCTGTCACTATTATTTTTTAATTACTGGACAGAGCTGGTGAATTTGGAAGATGATGGTTTGATTTGTCATGTGATCAGTGGCACCTAAATCAAGGATCCAGGTTCAGGAAGGTGTTTCTGAGGCACGAAAAGCATTAAGTTGGAATTCAAACCATTATTAGCAAAAGCACAATCTAGATGGATTGTCAAAACTATGAGGAGATTTTATTTATTAATTGCTTTTGAATTGAGTCTATCCATTTACACAAGATAAGCCTCTCCAATCTTGTTCACTTCTTCATTTTTATCAGTCTTGGAGCTTCCAATGAAATTTCCAACATTTCTCTTTGATGTGTCATTTCTGCTTGCAATAGTCACACCAAAGACTGCCTTTAAGAGGACTTTTGTTCTTCATGACGAAAAGAATTTGTGACACCAAATTCCTTACCATGGGATTAATTGTGTGGCAGATATTTCGAAAAGCAAATTATTAGCTATCCTGATTCTTCTGCTTTCTTTAGCTCATACAAGAGTGTTTCAAGAGAAAATATTTGTTCTACTTAAGATATAGACTCGAATTTGATGAGAGTTATTATTGAATAATGCAAAAAACAAAAATTCTTTCTATTTCCACAAATTGCTTGAAGATTATTGCATCTTTACAACATGTCATCTTGACACCTTAATAATAATCAAGTTCGAGCAACTAAACCTTTATGGCATTAAAATATTCAACGATATGAAAGTTACATTGCTTGGAGATAGAGAATTTCATTTTGATCTTCCAAATAAGGGCTATGCCTTTGATTTTTCAGTAAGTAAATATGATGCCATCCAATATTTCTTCACTAGTAGACAGGAAAAAATATTATTTTTTGGATCATGATATTCCACAACAATGTCACAATCATAGAATCAATTTCTTCTCAAAGTATAAATTTCAAATATTTCATCTCCGAAGACAGATCCACAAGGTGTTAGAATATTTGTTCTCCTTTCAGAAAGGTCTTCATGAATTAGGACTACATCAAATAATTTCTTACATTCAAGCGATATGAAGCATGAAGTCCATAGATTTCTCCTTTAGTTTAATTTTCAACATTCATGGTGGTGAAATCATTCTAAGGAATTTAAAGAAACCAGATAAAATAAGGGAAATGAAGAGCTTTGAGTAAAAATTAATTGGAGGAAGAGCAGAGAGGACAAAGGTTCAAAGTAGAAAACCCTCAACCCTGCTTCGATACCATGTAAAAAAGAAGTTGCCAAAAAAAATTTGTTCGTTCTTTCAATAAATGCTATATAAAAAACTAAAAATAAAATAATAATGAATAATTATAATTACAAACATTAAGTTTGTTTTTAATTATTTATCATTTCATTACTTAAAGATCATTGACCGATGCTAAGAGAGCAATCCGTGAGCTTTTCTTTCTTTCTTTCTTTTTTTTATATGAATCCATTAGAAAAATATTTCCTTATAAGCAATGAATTTGTGACATCTAATTTTCATTTATCTCTTTGATATGGCTCTTTAACAAAAGTATGAAGATGGTGACAGATATGATTGGCATTTCAAATTTTGTTAATATGAATTTTCAACATTCATGATGGTCAACTCCTTCGAAAAAAATTTAAAGAAACCGACCTAATAAAAGAAATGAATAGCTTAGAAAAATCTTGTTCGCTTTTTCAATAAATACTATGTATAAAAATACAAATAAAAGAAGAATAAAAAATTATAATAATAAACGTAAAATCGTCTTTAATTATCTATCATTTAATTATTTAGAGATCATTGACCGATGCTAAGAGAGCAATCCATGAGCTATTTCCTTTTTTTTATAGGAATTTATGGAAAGATATTTTCTTATAAGCAATGAATTTGTGGCGTCTAAGTTTCCTTAGATATCCCTGATCTGATGGCACTCTAGCAAAAGTCTGGAGATAGTGATAGATAAAAATGGCATTTCAAATTTTGCTAACATAATTTTTTTATTCAAAAATCACGCACATACAAATTCATAAGTTCGTCGAAATCCAATAAATCACCTCAAAATCATTCTCTTCTACTATATTTAATGTCGAATCGGCAAAGCATTGGTTCTTCAATACTTGAGGCTTATTGGTGAAAGAGATTTCTTTATCTTCTCCCTCTAATTAGTCACCTTTATGACAATTTATGACTTCCCCATATTTTCCCACTTCAAAATCACATGCATTGTAATTGAAAGATTTATCATGGCATATCCTCCATAGTATGCTCTTGAATACATTTTTTAAAGTATTTTTCCTTAGTGACACGGTAATTTTTTCCCCAATAGGGTTTTCGGGTTGGCCAAAAGGTGCAGATGATGGGTGTGGGAAGTATGTGGTAGCTAATTAGGTTATGTGGATTTAGGATTTGTATGACTCGATTACTAAATGACACTAATTTTTTGGTTTCTTAAATAACGTCTAGGGATCAATGTAGGAATTAAGAGCTTTTCACGAATGATTGAATTTATGAAAACCTAAAATAACTAGATTTATAGGGGGTTAAAAAACCCGATTGTGTTTGTGGGACAACAATGAAGAAAGAATTCCGGAGGCTTTTAGGAAGAAGGTATACGAATGTTGAGAAGAATCTACCTTATGTCCTTGATTAAGCTACATTTACACAACATGAAAGAGAAATTGGTACAACTTCTAATTAGAGAGAGAACAAAAAACAAGCTCTAAATTGCATAAAATACAAAACCACAAAAATTTTAATCACAAGTAAAAAAGCTAAACAATTATACTATGAAAGTAAAATAATCCTAATCTTATTCCAATATGAGTAATAAAGAACCTAATGGCTGGCCGGTCCCCTGATGGATAATTAAACCAATAAGGTCTTCAACTGGCTTTAGCAAGTTCCTGCCACTTCTGGTCCCCTTAAAACCAACCATTCCAGTCAGTTTTGGTTAATCAAACAATCATGAACAAAATCTAATTGACCTAAACAATGAGTAGGTTGTCGAAAGCTCAGTTTATCTGCAGCTCTATTAAAACTGAGAAAAAAAAAGCAAGATTTAAGGTTTCATTTGAGTCAGATGTGAGAAAATAAGCAGAGCAGCTTACGCTCGAGCTTGTATATTGGGTAGTAATCTAAGCTCAGGCTCAAACTAGTAACTAGATAAGCTCAACTTATGAGCTTGTTTTTGAGCTAGATCAACTCACTTACACCTCTAATTTTAGATATACAGTGATGCATATTTAAAGAGTTGGAGATGTATTTTAATGAAAAATAGAAAAAAAATGCATATATTTCAAGATATGAATGATTTGACACATAATTTAGAGTTGATTGCAATAGTTTTTTTCTTTCACAATTTCAAGACATTATTTATATGAAGTGAGATGTGATGTATTCATAAATCACAAGAGTTTAAAATATAATTTGACTCCAACCGAATTAAATATGAGGTATAGAATATGAAAACTGATAAAAGATTACGATTATGATAACAAGTTAATTGCTAAATCAATGAGTAGAGCTCATTAGAGGGCATCATTGTTGAAGATCAAATTACAGAATGATCAAAGCCATAAGTAAATTATATCAAATGAATGTAAATGCAACACTAAAAAACAGAATCATGAATATACAAAACACAAATAATGAATATAAGAATATGGCTGATCAAGTATAGGGTCAAGTGGAAGGAGATTAGTATAGAAAAATATGGTGTGATCAAAAGCAATTTGCATCATTAGATTTCAAGAGATTCAGATTTGATTCAAGAAGTTGTACGTGAGGCTCATTATTTAAGTTATTTGATTCATCTAAAAGTGCCAAAACGTATAAGGATTTAAAAGCATTATTTTGGAGACCAAGAATAAAAAAAAGATAATGCAGCCCAATATGAATGTTACCAAGTAGTAATAGTCGAATGCCAATAATCCAGTGGAATGTAAGAATCCTTGTCAAACCCAAAAGTGAGACGATATAGCCATAAATTTTATCACAGAATTTCTAAGATCAGGACAATGACATGATTGAATTTTTTTTGTAAAATTCTTTCTAGTGACTCAGAAGGATAATTAACTATAGGAGCTTGCATGTATAATCTTGAGTAATATCATAAAATCTAGCAAAATTATGGTAAAATCTCTAGGCACTGTTTTAAATGAAATCTACATTCTAAAAATTTAACCTGAACCGCTTTCATAGAAGAGCTGGGCACAAATGTTCAACGCCCACAATCAATTCTTGAAAAATGGCATCATAACTTTCTTGGCTTCGTTGCTCCAGCGGAAGCTCCATTATTTCTCTAGCCTAATTGGATGGTATTGTGCTTTATTTGATGATATAATTATAGTTATTTTCTGCCCATTGAGCACAACATCACGGCTAATGATGCAATTTGTAAATCTTAGCTCTAAGCACTATAACTTGTATCCTTGTAAAGGTAGCCGATAAAAATGTACTTCACTTTACTCAAACTTGACTTTCTTAGAGCGAACATTAGATACACTGGAACATTCATGACTAGTAATTAGGGTATTTTCAAGGAAAAATTAGACAGAAGAAGATATGGACATACATACATTCCAGTAAAAGCATGGTTAAAGCAACGCTTAGTTTACCTTCATTGTAATAATATGACAGGGAAGTTGTGGGGGTTTAAATCACGGTAATAACCTATCTGCAGTATAGAAGTAAGGCTGCATCTGAGTATTTCATATTAACAATGTAAGGTTAAACCGCTTTTTCACCCTTTCCTAAGAACCACAACTCCATGAGGTAAATTTCCGAAGTGTTACTCGAGTTTTTGAACGCAACAAATGCAAATCTTACACCCAATTCAGTCAATTCCAGATTAACAGAAAACCAATGTCCAATAAGTACCAATTGCAGACATTACCAAGGACATAAGGTGCTAATGAGCACTGATGAACAGATATAAAACGGACCACATGATGAAATCCAACGTGAGTAAAAGTTATTATACATTATTTTCTTGGTTAACCTAACTATCTATCAAATAACAAGATCACCTTCTTAATGTGGTGAGAAACGACTGATAGAATAATGACAGAAATTGATGCAAAGCAAAACGAACATTTTATTACCTTCCTAGATTTAACCATCTAGAATGGCGAACAATTCATAAAAAAAAAATTTAGTAGAAATCCATACAACTGTTATTTTCCTTAAGATTATGCATCACTAAATCACTATGTGTGTGTGTGTGTGTGTCTATATATATATATATATATGAAAAGCCCAAAGACTGGTTTTATTGAAATAGAAAGGATTCATAAAGGTTGTATGAGAGAGCCCAAAAGAGGCACCATACCCATACGATACAAGTACAATAATACCCCAACAAAAAGATACAGATAGACTCAATAAAAAGTAAAACAAATTCAAAACATGCAGAAAATAAGTAGCCAGGGACGAGCTAGTTTAGCCCTGCCTCTTCCTCTAGTTTTAGGAGCGGAGCCAGATAACAAACTTTGAAGAGTTGTGTCATTGTCAGGAGTAACTAAAGTATATCCATTAAGTTTCCAAGTTGGAGTGTGACCCTAACTTTCTTCTTCCGTCGACAAGTGCAAACCTGTCATTCTTCATCAGAAGGCTAGCTCATGCGATCATCGATCTGATTTGATGTTAGAACTCCAGTAGAAGAAAAGGCAGTCATTGCCACCGCGATAGGTTCTAGTTTATGTGAAGTGTGAATTGTTACCTCTGCACCTGATGCTTCCTGAATAGGAGTTGCGGGACTATCCTGAGTTTCGGTTCAAACATTATCCATTGTAGTACAGTCAGGAGAAGGGATCCCAGGAGCAGACACCAACGCCTGTCTTGTGATGATTTCCTCCTCAAATTGGTTATCATCAGGTTTGTTAGGAACGCGTTCAAGCACATGGGGTGCACTAATAGTGTGATCCTGCTTTTGACTATTGGTTCTCAACTGTAGGTGCAATCTGAAACATTTATCCTACGACTGTTCAAACATCTTGCAGTGCTTGCAATAGTAAGGTTTTTGTTCCAAAAGTGTTTTTTGTCAATAACCATTGTGAGCAGATCCAAGTCAGATTTCTTCTACATCTGATAGTGTAATATCTTTTTCAATCAAAATTCTTGCAATAGAGGGCCTTGAGAAATGAACTGTAGGTAAGTCCACCTGCAAAGTTTTTCCAAGGATAGTCTCAATTGCATATAAGATAGGTCAAAGAATTGAAGTTTGAGTTCAGGTAAAAAGAACCAGATAGGTGCAATTGGGAGTTCTTGACTGGGATCAAAATTAGGGGTCCATTTGAGCAATTTTATATGTTTGCCCTCGATTGTAATGAATTTCTTTGAGAAAATTTTCGTGTAATTTCTTCTAAGCTCAGTTGTATCATATTATGCATTCCGTCGAAATGACTCACCTGTCAATCCCCAACCAGTTTAAAATCTTCAAAAACCTTCCAGATGATCTTCATCTTAGGGAACTTTCCAACTAGTGTAAATTTATATTTTCCTGCACGGGTTGAAATTTCAGTGTCAAAGAAAAATATTATTTGTTTGCCCCGCCTTTTTCTCTACTTTTTTATGAGATTGCAATTGTCATTTCCTGCAACAAAATCGTGGTACATCTACAAGAATGTCAGACTATCTGCGAGGTGGAAAGAAGAGTTGCGTTTGTGAACCATTGTAGCATAAAAGGGTTTGGCAGGATTATAATCAGAGACGGCGGCAGCATAGGAAAACCCTGAGGCCATTAGCGCGCTTCAGACAAGCACTGCAACAAATGACGCAACTGGTACGCGAGCAGTCGAGCAGAAACTGTGGCGGAGTAGTTGAGCGGCCTTGATGAACCTGCAGCACGAAGCGCCGCAGACGTGAGCCGCAAAAAATGCGATAAACTAGAGCAGACGACGCAGAAGGCTCGACGACGGGACGACACAGACAACGCAGCAGGCGAGCAAGCTCGACGACGCGAACTCCTCCGCCAGCCAGAGCCAAAGAAGAAGACGAAAAAGATCGAAACGAAAGAGCAAAAACAGATGTTTGTTTCGAGCTAGGGTTCTCTATGAGCTCTAGCATAGATCTTCTTCAGCTTGAAATGTGTGTGTCCAACAAAAGTGCTCAAAAGAGCCGAAGTGCACTAGACATAGGGCCTCCCAAGCTTGAAATGTTCATATGCATTGCAAATATAAATGGGTAAAGAACAATCAAAGCATTGTTTTTTTACGAGTGCATATCATGTGCCAAGGTAGACCACCCTAAATTAAGTTTATTTTAAGAAATTGAATTGAGAAAAATTAAAAATAAAATAAAAACCAGCCTCATTAAACAAAATTTGCATATTTAGATTGAACAATTAAGTTTTTAAATCATACTTTATAGGAATTCAATCACTCAAGAGGATCTATGTGCTAAGTGAAAATACAAAGGAAAAAAATGCCCTCTGGAAACCAAGATAAGACAAGGAGTTTAGCATGATTTTGTGTAAGTTACATTTCAAACATGTCTTTCAGGTGGCCTTTAGCTAGAAGCTTGAGTTTGATTTGAATGATCATGATGCCCACCATAGAACTACAACTGGTATGAACTCGTAAATGGCATGTTATCATAGTGGTTCCATTTGTGCCAATTGGAGAAGAATTTTGAAAGCTAACCTTTCACTAGAAATCAACGCACAAGACTTGGCGGACAGAAGTGTCCTGGTCAATCTTAGTCTTGCTTTCGTTCACACAATCCTGAGGTTTGAACCATGTAAAATAAGAAACATTAATGTTCCATCCTTGATTCACTGGAGTGTTTAGAATTTCTTAGTAAAGTAATGCCATTATCATGCAACTAGTTGCCTCTCAAGGTTACCACCTCCTCCCTCGGGCCTTTATTAATGCCCTTGGCTCTTTAAGGATTCCAACAACCTGGAGTAAAAAAAATTGGGTTTACCTGGTTGGTCTCTTAATCCATCTTCAATAGCAGGTTGGGTCAACTCTAGTCAATTCACTAAGTTTACTAATGATGCATTTGACTGAAATGTATATGTTCTTGAGTATGGATCACGGGCCTTAAAATTGTCAACAATTTTGCTTACTTCATTAAGTGGCATTGATCCATATGCTCTCAAATATCCCCTATAAGTTTATAGACCATCAATAGGTTCTTCAAGCTAGGTCATCGGTCTCAGGCTACCAATTGAACCTAGTTGACACCTCGCTCATAATCACTAAAAATAAAGGAACGAAAAAACACAGGCCCTTATCAAAAATTAATCCTCCAATCAAGATTTCATACTTTGCGCGATTATTTGATATTGAAAAGATAGTAGTACGGCATGTTAGTGCCAAGCCACACTCTAGACATCATTGCATGGTAGTTAATATGTTCGCTTGTATTAGTGATGCCATGTAAATATGCATTGATTGCCAAGTAGTTGGTCAATAGAGCCCAGACTTGGCCACTACTTATGTGTCATATCTTGTCAAGGAAAGAAGCATATGTTGAAATTTTTTAGAACATTGACTTAAATTGTGCAACCAGAGGCACACCACGACGTAATTGAGCCCTAAGGCGCTATGAGGTGCATGGTTCAGTTTCCACAGGTGAGGCATTTTCATTATGCCTGAAATTTGACAAGAAGTCCACCCCAGATATATCGAGATGTCTACCTCAATATTTAGGCTTTTTTTTTTAATTTTCTACTTAACCTAACCTGCACTTGTACCGCTCGGCTTGCACTCCTTACCCACGGACGATCAACACTCCCTCTCTCACGATGACATCGCAATTGGTCGTCCCAACACCGCAACCCCCGTCCCCAACAAAGTAGCCACAATCCCAGCACCATAGTCGTCGTCCCCACCCCCACTGCCTCTAATTCCTCAGAGGCTTATGCCGCCTCTTACTAATTTTGTTATCGTACGCACGACTTCCCTCTCACGTAAGGTTTTTCCTCACACCTAGGTCAGCCGTCCTTGGTGTCATTGATGCCCCTACCACCTGCTGTTTTAGCTACAACTGTGGCATCCTACTATCACAAGCATCTCCGTTGATAACTCTATCCTCCACCATTTATTATAGCCAATCTCCTTGAGAAATTTTTCTGTAAGAATACTGTTAAAGATTTTATATTAAGATAAGATTATTTTTACCCGCATTCTTGATTCCAAACTTGCATGTTATTTTTTAATTTAATTAATTAATTAATTATTATAATAAATTATTAAATAAATACAACTAAGTCATTAGACTAGAAATAATTAAATTTGTAAATTTCAAATAATTTGATTACATTGTCTAAATAATTTAGTTATATTGAGAAGCAAATTATGATGCCTGAAGTGAAGAACACATTACAAATATAAGATATTCTTACAATTTTTAATATTCATCATTTCTCTTTTTAATATGAGCATTACACAAAAAATAAACAATCTTACCAATTTAGTCAATAGTTTACTCATCATTGTAACACATTTTGATAAATTACTTTTATTGCATGTGCCCATTTTGTTTGATTTTAAAAAAATAAGATCATAAAAAAATAAGAAACTTGAGTATTAAAGTAATACTATTTTTTTATTTTATAAAATTAAAAGTCACAATCTAATTATTAAGTGTTATTGAACTAAAGTTATCAAAATATTTAAATATTTGCAATTAATCAAATTTATTTTAACTTGAATCAAAATTTCTAAATTAGATTTTTATAAGAAATGGTTAGAGGCAAGAACAAATTTTCAAAACATAGAAAAGATCTAGCGTGGAGACATAATGTGCAAAGTGAAATTTAAGGCAACGACATGTTTATTAAAAGCAAAACTATGTGAGAAGGTAGTTCAAGAGTGTTACAATGATGAAGTAACACATCTACGACTCTCAAAAAAAAAAAAAACCACATACCTTGTGTTAAAATGTTATAAACAATAAAAGAGATGCAATCATAAATGAATAAGTTAACAATTTCAAAGCATCTAGACCCATGGACCACTATATGGTAAATGTGGAAAATTATAAAAGACATGGAGAAGAGGCAACTACAACTCTTAGGATGTCTCCAAAGCATTTAAAGAGCCACACAAACGTGTATTCTTTGATATTAGGATGTCTCTTTTATGAGAATATAATTTCATTCAATGTAATAACCTCCACTTATTACTTTAATATAATTCATATTGCAAGTGCTTAGAGTATAGGCTTGAAACCCTGTCCATATATGAATTGAAAACATGGGTGTTAGAGAAGGAGGCCTTTTATGAGAATACAAATTCATTCAATGTGGCAATATGCTTTCTTACTTTAATATGATTAATTTTATTTATGGTCGGGACTTGAAAACTCCATCCATATAATAATGAAAACATTGGTATTAAAGGAGGAGCTAAATAATACAAAGAAAGGCATTGATGAAATTAAAATGATTTTGAGTTAGACAAGAGTAACAATCATGTTTGACGGGTGGACTGACATAAAGAATAAAAAATTGACTAACATTTTGATAAAGAATTCTTATGACACTATTTTTTTAGAAATCTGTAGAAGCATCTAATCAAGTGAAGGATAAAATGCATATTTTTGAACTACTTGACGGAATGATAGAGGAGATCAGAGAACATTTTATAATCCAGATTAGGATAGACAACACCTAGTGCTTATAGCACAGGTAGGAATAAATTTATAAAGGAAAAAAAAAAACATCTATATTGGGCAGCTTGAGTTACACACTGCACAAAACTAATTTTAGAGAAGCTTGGTAACTTCATTTACAACTATTCATGGATATTTTCTTTGATCAGAAAATTTTCTACGAAAGAACTACACCTATAAAAAGATTTATTACAGCTTACCTGACTCTACAGAGCATAGTAGAATTTAGGCAACTATCAGAGGTAATATTTACCATCACTCGATGAAATTAAGTATAAAAATTTATTTTAAATGAAAGTTCTTGGTTTAGTGTCCCATATGTAATGACAAATACAATGTCATTATTTAAATTTATGAAAATAGTGGATGCAAAAAAAAAATTAATCAGCCATGAGCTTTATTTATAATGCAATAGATTAGGCCAAAGAGCTTATAGCCCACCATTCAGGAGAAGAGAAGGTCAATTATAAGAGAATTTGGGAATGTGAGCTTATAGCCCATCAATGATGACAAATGTGAGCTTCAGCTTTATCATCATTTGCATGCTGCTATATATTTTCTTAATCCTTAATTTCATTACGTTGAAGATAAGTTTACCAATCATTAGATGAAGTTGGGGCTATATCATTGATGAATATATTGATTGTTGACCCAACTGAAAGGGCAATCGCCAATATGCAACTTGTACCATTTAGAAATAAAAAATTTCTTTGGGAAACATCAAGTTAAAAATAAGATGTAAAATATTCTTTAAGTAATTTTTAATATTTAATTAGCTCATAAAAATAAGAAATTTCTCTTAACATTCTAAATTATTAAATTTTAATTATACTATTTTATTTCAAATATAGTTGAATTATAGAACCAATTTGATGATGATGCTCTTAAGTTATAACATTTTTCTATAACAGTTTTAAGATGTACATGCTCATTATCTGGATGTGTGCAATTGGAGCACATATAATTAAACACACAAAATGGGAAAACCGTCTAAATTTAAGAATGAATTCTGTGGTATATGTCATGTGCAACAAGTAACTGAATAATAAAATTTTGAATAAAAAATGTTGTAATGATAATGAGGATCCCCGAATAAATAAAAATGTCATTAAATAATGAGTGATTTGCAGTAATGACGATGAGGTCACACCATCAAAGTTAAAATAAGAAGTTTAGAATGTTGATTTCTTTAATGGAGACATGATAAAGGTTAATATATAAAGCACCAGGCAAAAAGAAATTTAAAAAAGGTATCATAAAAGTATTAGTATTTGAAGTTATTTTAAATTTTGATTAATATTTTTTATATCTTATTATTATTGATTATGATTGAAATCTATCATTAAAGAAAAGGAAGAGTGGGAGAACCAGGACTCAAATTGATGAAGAAGCAGAGAAGAAAGTTATTCATTTTGATGTGACTAATGAAAACCACTAAGGTGATGAGAATGCATAGGTTTTTTTATTATTCATTATATTCTTATTTGAATCTAAGTATTATTATATTGGACAATATAAGAGATATTTATTATGCTAAATTTATCTTGTGTCTTATTTTGTCTTTATATTTTATGTTACTTTCATTTGAAGTCTTACTTTGCAATATGTATTGCATTTTTTCCTGTGTGCAATTTGTTAAAATGTTACTATGCAGCTTAAACAATTTGTGACTTGATATAGGCCCAAATAGGGTTGTAAACGAGCCGAGCCTGAGCAAGCTTAAGCTTGGCCCGTGTTCGGTTCGTTTGAAATTGACTCGTGTTCGAAATGGCTCGTGAACAGTGTGTTCGTGCTCGGCTCGAGTGTGTGTGTGTGTGTGTGTGTTCATTTATTTTCAAGCCAAACATGAGAGAACAAACTTTTGTTCGTTTTCAGCTCGTTTCGATTTCAAGCTTAAGAATTTGTTCGTGTTCAGCTTAGCGAACAAGTTAACACGAGTTACTTAACGAGTCCAACACGAGCTGCTTAACGAGCTGAACACGAGCTATTTGTGAACAACAAGCCAAATTGCCAGCCCAAGGCCGGATATATAATAGCTCTTACTATATTAGGATGTTAATGTCATTGTGTAGTAATATTTATAAGTTATGATGTTAATATACTCATTCGTCTTTATTTTGTCTCTATGCAATTTTCTAGCAGTGAGGCTTACGCCTCAAAATGTCTTGGGCTTTACACCTCGCAACAAGAATAAAAATGTCTCGATGTCCGATTGCGCAATTTTAAACCTTCGAGTTTAAACAGTCATTATGAACAAGATTTTTTGTTCTATGAAAGACTAATCCATCATGTTCATCACTTGTCACTTAATAACATTAAACAAGCAGTATAGTCGAAGGTGTGCCAACATTACCATAACTACAACTTTCATAGACACGAGATACTTTCCCACCACCCCTTTTAAATTTTACTCGCGTAATACATAATCTTTTGCATTTTATCCATCTAACAAATTGAACTAATTGAAATCATCTAAGACAAAAGGACCAAGTTATTGCATGGTTTGGAACTCAAAAATCAATGCAATCTAAAATATGCTCAACAGGCTCGTGGCATTTGGTCATCAAATTAATTTTTTGAGTTTAGACAAGAAGCAAAAAAGTAAAGAGTAGATGGCAGCAACCCTAATCCTGATTCAAGAGAATATGTATCTTTTACAAAGCCATGAACTTTGAGTCACTAATGGGTCGATAACATATCCATCACAGCAACAGCACCCTACTCAACTTACCCGGTACTAAAGACAAATGTCTTTGAGGAGTTTCAATATTAAGAATGCCTTGAATTATGAAAATATCAGTGCGTGAAACAGATCTGATTAGAGATAATCAAACTTCAACATAGCCATGGTATCATGCAATGCACAATCATTAATAGAATAAAAACCATAAACATATCATTTGCTAGATGTCATTTGTTCTTCATAGCTTATCATAATAACAATATCAAGACCATAAATATGTTTCTAACTGTAGTCTATATGCCCATATGTTACTTGATAAGCAGGCACATCTCACACAATTACAAGGCCTCACACGTGCAAAACCATTGTACAAGCACAATTCAGCAGTTAAATCCCTGCTGTATATCCAGACGGCACAGTAAACATTTGATTCTAAGAACATTCTACTCCAAAAGCAACTCCAAACACTCTTTATAAACATGAAATTTCGGCCGGCAAAACAATTCACTAGAGGAAAAATGCTTGATGAACAAGTTAGGAACTAAAAATCTCTTTGCATTTGCTTGGCTAATTAAAAAAAAAAATTAAAAAGAAAATCTGGTTGTTGTACAGCTGAACAAGCCCAGGAAGAAGAACTCAGTTTGTCTTTATGAGTATGCTCACTTAGTGCTCAACAAAACACATCAATAAAAGCTACATAACATGCTAAGCTACTAGTAGAAAAATATCTTACTTTTCAATAAGTGACCCCGTCCTTGTAGAATTAGAATAACCTTTGAATTCATACAATTATATGCATAAATAAGTAAAAAAAATTTACATTCCAGTATCATCTCTCAATCGCAACTCCTAATCAAACTTATTCAACCATTGTTGATTTGAGGGTTCAGTCATTCTAATGCCAATTATTACAGATTAATCTTGACTCCTTAGAAATCCAATTTTTTTAATGAACCAAAGTGGTCTAATGATTGATACACACTATGATTGATCAAACAGACCAGTTCAATTTGATTTTCACAAATATGATTCTCATAACCTTTAACTTTTCAAATAACTAATATATATATATATATATATATATATATATATATATATATATGTATACTTGCATTACATCAAGCTTACAGAGTAATGTCTGTCAGAAAATATGATTAAGTAGCTAGATCAAACTTTCAGACCTAGGCTATGTTAAAGCTCAAATTTTAGCAGTTTCAACTGATAAAACTAAGATTGAGCAAGGTATTATAGCTCCAATTTAATCACTTATCGAAGAAGCCTAGAATTCTTTTACTAGGGATGTAATCTAGCATATATTTAATCACAAGCCTTGCCCAAATTTCACAAGCCTCGAGCCCCCTGCCAAAGTTCTGTTCCTGTTAAGTGTTATTGCAATAATACTTATAGGAACAACAGGATCAACTTCAAATGGAATACTCATGCTGCATATAAATATGAAAAACCAGATTCCCTGCCTCAAGCAAGAGATAGATGATAAAGTTCGAAACATTTTTGTGCATTGGATGTAATGAAAGGATTACAAAAGAGGTTTCATAAATACAAATAATGGATTGGATTGCTGATCTGTAATTCAAACCTAAAAGTCTAACAGTATATCAGATAATAGTTGGCATCAACTAATAAAGCTTCAAGTTTAGTCAAGCAAATTAGGTTTGCTTGTTTAGCTTTGAATATGACACTATTTTTGCTTAAGTGATTTAACAAGTTTATCTTGCTAGATTGAGTTTCAAGCCTATAATTTGAATTTAGGTTTGTTAGGTGCATTGATCGAGAAAATTCTTTTGCCTAATAATATTACATTGTTCTTTTTAAGTACAATAGTTACACATAAATTTTGATGTCTTCTAAAAAAGATATATAAGAAAAAACATTTCCCATAGATTTCAACTAGAAAAATATTGATGTATGACTTCATGTAAACATTCAAAGACGGGAAGCATATAATCCTACACTTTTGATCAAACTCAATTTCAAATGAAAAAAATAATGATGTAATTCGAAGAGTGCATGATAAAAACCACACAATTCTAAAACAATCACGTGATTTCATGGAAGATACGAAAATAAGAACAAAGGTAAGCATTTGCTCCAACTATTTATAGACATCTCAAAAAAGGGGAAACAGAAACAACTATTTGCATAAATTTCATAAGAAAGATAAAAAATTAATGAAATGTTTCTGCCAAGATTCAACCTTTAATGGTCAATAATAAGATGCTTGCAATTTTGAAGCCAAGATTAGGTACTTATAGATGTCAGTTATAAAATAAAAGAGCACGAGTAAAAATAAAATAGAGGATATCAATTAGCATCATCATGGATAGCAACAACCAAAAACAGCTCAAAACCAATAAGTTGGAGAAGACTATCAGAAAACATTAATGCTAATTAATTAATTCTTATAGTATATCATGTAGTTGTATTGATAAAATCCATAGCAAAAAAAGCCTTAAACTCAGTTGCTTTGAAAACTTCAATAAGTTGCAGTAGTAATAGGAAAGCTGATTTCTGTGGAGATGAAGCATATCAAACCATATGGAAGGCAATTCAATATGCATTTTATCCACATGAGTATTCAAGTTAAACATTTATTTACAGCATTTAGGGTATTCATTACATGTTTATAGTTGTGCATTTCCAGTAGTATTCACGTTAATAGAAATTAACAAAATAAAATAGCCTAAAATAATGCTAGCTAGTGAGGCATTATCAGCAAAAATCAATGTCTTTTGGAAAAGCCGTAAAAGGGGCATGACAGCAACAAAGCTCACATGAACTCGATACAGTTATGCTCCAACCGGCAAAAAAAAAAATAAGATACCACAAATTCTATTCTCTTTTTCCGATTTTTCTACTACTAAAATCCATTATAGGTATTAAGAAACAACAACTAACAAAGCAGTCAGCTGACATAATGAGTTGAATGTGCCAATAAATGCCAAGCTACACAAACTTCAGTGTCAATCATAATAATACCATCGAAGATATCCTACACAGAATATGCAAAAAAACAAACCGATGAACAGAGTTCACAGTCGAAGTATTCGCTTGAAAAGATCCTTTCCTATTACTGTTAACTTTACATATAAATGAAAACAACATATAATGGAAGAACTTTTCTCCTATGACAAATATTTTGATCTTATGACCTTCAAATGTAAGATCAATACAATTCATTTGTTTTTTACATCATTAAAAATTTATGGCAAAGAATCACAAGGATTTTTAAATCATCAGCCTAATGTATTAAATTTCTCTAAGGGACGGTTATGATTGCAAATGAGAATGGACATAATTTTCAGCGTGCAGAATCCTTCAAATGCCAAAAAATAAATATAAGGTTTACGGTATTTAGGGGTGTTCACTGATTTTGATACATTCAAAAAAGAGAGAAAAACTACACTTTAAATTGACTTATACAAATTAATCAAATATAATTATTTTTTTACAACAATGAATTATTAAATTATTATAAAAATTGATGAAATTTTACCCATAAAGAATTTCTAAATCATAGAAGAAAACTAAAGGTGTGATCCAGTAATTGAAAATCCATAAAAAGAAGCATAAACAGAAATAAAAATGGGAGAACCATTCAATCTCCTTATAGGAGAGAAGAAATTAGTATTACTGATTACAAGTGCCACAAAGTTTCCTAGCTATGCTTGATGCACACTAGCTCTTGTATCATAGATCAATGATTTCTACTATAACAAAATAATCAATTCAATAAATAACTTGACTTGCTGATTAATAGGTAAAGTTTCCTAGCTATATTGGACACAATACCATTCACACCCGAATGAATAAGTTCTGTTCAGCTTAATAAGCTTTTTCAGAATATTTAATATGCAATTTAATTTTAAATTGGCTGGTAAATCCACATTTCATTATATAATTCCAGATGTAACAGTGAGATGCAGGAAAATGCAAATTAAAGTATTTTACATTGACAAGGAAACTGTAATTTCAGCTATGGCACGTAATAGGCATGGACAAACGTTGTATCAATGTGGAAATAAGGGTCTTTGAGATTATATTATTATTCCTGCAGGAAGTGAAAAATAGTTGCAAACTTTAGTTACATCGTCATGTGAGCGGCAAAAGGAAGCTTGTGTCTAGACACCAATGTAAGTTGCCAGTTGATTGGATGGCTAGTGAAAGCTTTCATGAACTAATGAATTTAATGGCTCGAATTGATACCGTTTCTTTAATGCAGAGATCATTAGAATTTCGGGTGGTTAAAGTAACATAAAAAAAGTTTTTATTGCAGGATAACAGAGCAACATTAAAAACTGCTGTTAAGTAAACGCCAACATGACCCAGTATTCTGGTTAGAGTGGGTACAGGCATTCATTTTTATCAGCATTTCCAAAGTCAAATCATCTTTCACATAAGCACTCATCATTGACAGCTATAACTTCTCTGCTTTGCCAAAAGGAAATGATAAAAGTTGGTCAAGATATTCCCCAAATTTGGCCGACGCGCTCATTGCGACTGTGTTTCCTATTATTATATTGAAAAAAAAAGTCTAATCTTAAAACAGTGGCATCTGAAAAACTGAACTGCATAGTATATAAGCACTTCAGTGAACTGCGCAGTCCATTATAGCTTTATTTAATAGAAAATTTGTAAAATCCCAAGTAAAGAGGTCAGACTCTCAGTTATTTTTTGAAGAGGAAGTGGCCTGAAACTCAACAAACAAGCTTCCACAAGGCCTCGAAATATCGCAAGCACATTGTAATATTGTACGTATCATTTCAGTTATTATTTTCATTAGAGATCTTTTATAACATTTATATCTGGGTAGAAAAATCCATAAAGCTGATGTACGCATGTCTTATGAATTATAATCATCACAGATGAAGCTTATCCTGTTACTAAAATTTACAGTGGAAGTTGTGAAGGTGATTATAACTCATTTCACCATCTTTTGGTGAGAATTAAAAGCATCTTTGAACAGTAAAAGTAGGGCTTTTTAGATTTATTGCACAAAAAAGAGGTCCAAAATATAAAAATATGAAGCCGTATTTCATCCTTTGCATGGCTTATAATATTACGTTATATTAATCCTAACTTCCAAGTTTCTTAATGCACAGGCATGTTATTTTTGCTTACTTAAATATTCAGCCAGGCCCATTTATTACCAGAGCTCATGAATGCAAATTGCATAACCTAAGCAGCAAGCAATTCATGGATCATAAAAGAGAAATTGATCAAGTTCAGGAAAGCTTGCATATTTACAGTGAACAGCTAGCAATTATCCTGGAAAACGGATAAAGCCCAATTCTTTACTGTATAGCACTATAATTTACCGTTCAGTAGCAAGTACATGGAAATCAGAAAATAACTTCAGCTTCAGAATGCAGGGAGCCTGGTTATTTGATGGGTAGGAATTCCAAATATTGAGAGCATTAAGATCATATCATTATGGATCAATAATATGATCAAACTTTTCTATCTTCAATTGTACAATTAGTATGCGGGTACTAGGGAAAATTTGAAGGAAAATAACTGTATAGTATACATTTGAAAGTTCATAAAGATAAGTTTTGCTTCAAAAATATGTTCACGGATTTTTCCACCTTAAAGATTCTGCTGGCCAAAAATCAGTGGATAAGTTGAGAGGTAAACACTTACCGCAAAGCAGTAAGAAGCTGTTGGAAGATTGTACCCATCACAAGACTATGTTTTTGTATTATAACAAATTGTCAAAAATACATCTAAATCATGAACAAGAAATGTTCTTATGCCCTTTTTCATACAGCAATTGTCCAGAACTTCTAGAACAAATAAAGAAACTAAATAGAAAATAAATAAAAAAATGATGAAAAAGGAAAATGACACTTCTATGAGTTGATTAAATGAATTGATGATATGGTTCCCAGAGCAATCTTTAATGTAAATTATAAACATTTTTAAAATAACTTCTTTAAGAAACCCTTTATCGTTTTATAGTTTATTAGATACGTGAATTTATAAATGGCATATCCAAATAATGAGGCTCCTGCTAATGTCGAATGGGCATCGAGAATTGATGCATGCAACATTACAATTGCATCGCAAAGTGATTGATTGAGAAATATTCAATTCAAAATGAAGGTAACTAACCATCAATGCCATGAATTTCATTTAATTTTTATCAGGTTCTTAAAGCTAAAAAGTGAATTACTAATATCAAAATTTAGATAATGCCGACAAACTTAACAAAAATAAAAGTGTTAGCGGAAGTTGGAATAATGATATCATTGCCTTGTCAATATTATATCATGATTTTGTTTTTTTTTTATACCTTTTTTGTATTTTTCCTTTTCTTCTTTTCCAAAAACTGGTTGCACCATATCATTGCCTTGTTAACATTATATCATGATTTAATTTTTTTTTACCTTTTTTTCTTTTTGTATTTTTACTTTTTTTCTTTCCAAACACTGGTTGCTCCATAATATGATGTAGTATGAAGTAGTTTGCATTGGCATAAAAGAAGAGAAATGGACGAGATCTCATCTATAAATGTCAAAACTTATAAAATGCCCTATTTAAATTAAAATAAACAAGTTATGCATGCATCCATTTAACTGTCTCAGCATGTGATGTATCTTCCTCGGCAACGTTACATAAAAATCAGTTTTAAGGGCCTTTTAGATTTCAACATTCTTTTATGTATTGTAACGTTATCTTATTTATACTTAAAAATGTTCTCTCACGCATTAGCATGAAGAAACAAAGGATCTAATCTGAGAAAGCATTTTATATTTTTATCCTACTGCTTAGCCCATTATTGCAGATTGGTATCAAGATTTTCAAAGCCGTTTAGTTTTGTTCTTGAATTTATTTTACCATTCATCATTTAGATGCATATTTTAGGCTACTTCTATTATCCAATTTGACGTTCAGTCAAATGATTCCAAAATAGATCTTCAAGAAAATTCTATGACAAAAAACCATCATAACTTTAATCAAAGGATCACATCTCAGTTTTATCAAGTTTAGGCCTTTCTGCCATTCAGTACCCCATGATTTCCAAGTTTTATAATCTTCTCTACAATTTAAACTAGTTTTACAACGGTAAGCTGTCGTAGGTGAGTATTGACAATCACATAGTGAATAGAACTGGAGCAGCAATCTGGAATCATTTGAAAGAATAGGTTATAACAGAGAGAAGGTATAAGGTAGCCTACTAATCACTCAACTCCTAGTCGTGATTGAATACCCATACAATTAAGCATTCTCAAGCTTGTAACAAATATCCACATCAATCCAACAGAGAGAAATAATATACTCAGTTTCAAAAAGCTTATGTTCCGAAATCCAGGTTTATGATAGGTAATGGACCAAACTGCTATAATGGGTAAGAAACTATAAGAACAAACAGCAAAATGGTTATACATGAGTTATAAATAACCGCACAACTCCCAGATCATGGCTATCCTTCTTGTTTTCTTACGGAACGTTAGCCCTGGAAATTGAATTTAAACTTAATAAGCAAAATATTTATCTGGAATTTTTAAAATTCTAAATTTTACAAGGTTGATATACATGTACATATGTATATATATATGCACACAAACCCAGTCAGCAAAGTTACTTCAATGGGTTTTCTTTTGTTAATAATCTGTTCATTTGGTTAGTGATAACCACAACTGCATTCATCATCAACCTAATAATCTAAGTTTGTTCCACAGTTAAACAAATTAGCCATGTACATATTTATCAGGCCTTTCTTCAATGTCTTTCCAGTCCTTAAACATCGATGACCTTTCAGTCCTTTGATTAAATCCAAAGACAAAACTCAGGTGCCCAATCACATCATGATGAAGAACAATTTGTCCTGTTAAGCCTCATCAATGAAATCAGGGTTTTCAATCAGCTAGGAGGAGTCACTTCATTTAGGCTTATAATTTAAAGATATGCCTACTTTCAGTATCCAGTTCAATAACCAATTGAAGACATAATTGACGACCAAAGAGGGAGCTGGGAAATATAATTATTTTTTTCAACTTTAAGACCTAATGAAGTTATTAAATCATCAACACCAAAAATTTATTAGTGATTTTAATATAGTAATGATCTGCATAGCCTGGCATACGCCATCATTGTCCAATTTATTGTGAATTGCACCGATTTCAGTACATGGATGCAAACAATGCATCAATTAATTTCAGTTAATTGATTTGTCCGTCATAAATTAACAGTATTAAGTGTCTGGAATGGAAAAACAATTTTTAATCCGCCATGATTATGCTGTTGTCACCTAATGACAGCTGTGAGCACAAAAAATATCCGGAAACTATAAAGAATAGGCACATATGTGCAGTTATATGCCTCATTAGGTAGCAACACCATGGATATTAGATGCTGCAGAGTAAAGTTACATAAAACAAACCAGCTTTCAAATTTCAAGGATCCATGAATACATACATATCAGTATTTCATTCTCTTAAATTGCCATGCAGCCAGGTCTAGAAAAATCTTTCTAGGAGCATAGAAATACAAGGATAATAGGTGACAAATAAATTAAGGAAAAATTAGATTAACACACGCTAAGGAGACTGTGAAGGTTATATTTAACAGCTGGAATATGAAGTTAGATTTTATTTTATTTCTTCTTGACAAATTTTGACTTTGTGTATCATGCCTTTTCAATTGTCATGATAATCTCTTATTAGAGTAATCTTCTTGACAAAGTTTGACCTTTTGTATCATGCTTTTTCAATTGTCATGATAATTTATTATTCAAGTTAACGCCTGTATTAATTTTGGCAAATTTGATGAAATAGAGTTCTTAATTACAAATTTTAATCAAGAATTGTGTCATTTTAACTTTGCTCTTTCTCATCAATTAGATATCATAGAATTTGGTGGCATCAGCAGCATATTTGCCACTGAAACAAATTTTATTTGAGGAAACCACCCTTCATATATGAGAAGATGGATCAATTCATGAAATGATGGAAAATATTACTGCATATTTTTTACCATAATGCTTGCTGAAAGCATGTCTTATATGGGTAACTGTACTCTTTTTTGTGTTTCAATTATTAAATGTTCGCTGCTTGGATTGGCCCTTAGCATTTTGATATCATTCCAACTTATTATAATGAGATTTCTGCTTGCTGGTAGTGCAATAAACAACTTGATAAATGTACATTGAAAATGATATAAAAAACAGAGAACGGACAAAAATCAACAAATAACTAACCCCCTTTGCAAACTCGATTCTAAGAGGCATCCCTGCAATATTTGACCCATGAAGTGCTCTCACTGCAAGCACAGCATCCTCCTCCTTTTTAAAGTTGACATATGCATAGCTCCTGCCCGGCAAATAAGCTATGCTTTCAATGTCGCCAAACCTAAGGAACTGCTCCGATAGAATGTTTTCAGTAATATGAGAGCTCAAGTTCCCCACCCAGAGCTTCCGTGAAGGAGGAGCTACGCCCCAGCCACTTCGTCGTTCTCTTTCACCATATCGGGGCGAGAACTCAGGATACGGCCTATCCCTGCCACGAACTCCCTTGCCCATCTAGAAAAAAGCAGAGAAAACGGAAGACAAAAGGATAATTATTCCAGCGCTCATTACAGCCTAGGGCAAAATAAAACTTGTCAAAATTTGTAGAAACGCATAAAGCCTAGGGAAGTACTGCGGGGCGTAAAAAATATACCTGTCAGCGCTGATTCCTTAGAATGCTGCTCGAGGGGATCGAATGGAGGAAAACCAACTGATAAAATTAGGGTTTCCTTGATGAGCTCAATATGCCGGGTTCGGGAACTATGTGAGAATCGCCGATTGAAGCCGATGTGGCGAACGCAGAAAATAGGAAAGCGAAAACTGTAGAAGTTGGAAACCTAGGTCGAATCTCCGAGATGGAGGCTTAAAGGATTTAGGGCCGGTTTGGTGCACTCGCGGTGCAGTTTTATAACGCGCACAGGATGCTTTATTTTAAAAAATAGTTTTTGAAACTAGTGAAACCAGAATTTTTATATCATTTTTGGTTAGATCTGGTGTGTGTTCTACTTATGATTTTATTATAATATATATATATATATATATATATATATATATATATATATATATATTTATAATGAGTTATAAATTATTGGTATGTTGAATTCAAATATGTCTTGTGGATCATACCCAATATATAGAGCATTTGAAGGGGGAGAGGAATAAAGTCACTAAGAGAGATAACATAATGCACACTAACACAAGTTTTGAGAGAGAAAAATCAATAGTCCTTTTATTAAAGAAATGACTATCTATTTATGGGTTACAAAAGTATAATAAATTTAAATGTATATCATTGTTTTAATATGGACATTACAAGTTAATATTACGTTTTTTTCGTATTTATAATTGAATTTAGGACCCTTTAGTATTTATAATTGACATTGACACCATTTCATATTCAGGACCGCTTGAAGATGAGCATTTAATAGCTCGTTAATTGTGTCATTCATGCAGTCAACATATCTTTGGTTGGATGAGAGGTCATCAGTCAGCCCTCTGAATGGAATATTAAGTGGAGGTCCTCATGTTGTTAATGTGAATTTGGATCTTCAGGCGTAATATGTATCACCCTAATCTCCGGGCAGCTCTCATTGGACAAGGGGTTTTTTCAAAGGAACAAAAAGGGGCTCCGTGGGGTGCCCTTTGACCATTTTTGTGAAGAATTCAAGAATTAGCTGAGGGAGCTCGTTATGAACGATTTTCCCTCTGGTTGGGTGCCTTATATTTATTCATTCAAGTGTGCTTTCATTCTATTGGCTCATAGTTCCAATCAAAGGAACTGACATTTGGTGTTTCCATTTTTTGACTATCCTGATGCACTGTTCTTTGGTGTTCAAAAGAGAGACCCTTTAAATTTCCTCGAGTCATATTCAGTTGCACGATTCTCTTACTTATTGAAGCCTGCAATAAGAATGAAGGAACTAAATTCAAATATTAGCTTATTTATTGTGTAATAAATATATGTTAATAATTGAACTTCCTGGATTTATGTGTCTGCAGTCCCTATATATAAGGCACGATCAGCCTTCTCCATCTCCCCTTTTGATTTTCTTGTGCTTCAATTGTTTCTTAACATAAGAGAGTTACAGTGAGTAGCAATAAATTTGAAAATGAGGCAGCCATAATGAAGGTTTTCGGCATTTCGACAGAAAAACTTCGCAGGCAGAGGAGAAAACGTAGTCAAGGAATAGTCGACCTGTAATAAAGAAGAAACTAGATGATAAGGGCCAGCTGTTAGTAGCAAAGAAGCTAGAGTGAGAAGATCAATTTGTCGGTTCAAAGAGGTCAGAAAAAGGTAATTGGTCGAAGGGAGAGAAGCAGATCAAGCAAGTGGTCCAAGAGAAAGAAAAGTGTGGAGAATGTTAAGTCATCTGACTCGTTGCCGCTTCATCATGAGATAGAGAGCAGGGCTGACATGCTTGTCCCAACTCCGATCCATGAACGACTGACTCAATAATAGGATCAGGCAATCGTAGAGACCCAGGTGCAACAACGCGAAGGTGTAGCTCCCTTTCTTTCAGTCAGTGAGGCTAGCCAAGTGGTTGTTCGTCTACTTTTTGGTAAGAGATTTTGATCATTTAAATGGAGCGAATGATTGGTATGAGAAAACCTAGTTTTCTTTTATAGCAGATTTGTTTATTTCCCTTTTTTATGACATTTATTTGTTCTTGAAGATGAGACCATGTATATTATTGTTTCATTGATAGTGAGAGTTGGCCAACCCTCTACCAAGGAGAAAGTAAGAGGATCGTCTTCTCCGGCCCATGGAGTAGGTGCTTATGAACATATGTTTGGTTTTGAGTATCATAAAAGGAAGCCCGATGATTGGCAAGGATCTCCAGTATTGTTGGCTTACTGAATGTACAAAATAGTTGATTGCTTTGCTCAAGAAGTTGGCCTGCAGAGGGAGGTTAGCATAAGAAAACTCGAGGAAGAGCTGACGGTCCTTCAGGTCGACATGGCAACTCTTCGAACGAAGGTGGTGACTCTTTAGATAGAGCTGACAGATGTATGGGCAACTGGTTATATCTCCAAGTTTGAATGGAAGAAGATAATATGGAGAAGTTTAAATTTGGGGATCATGTGTTATATTAAATTTTCGTGAGTCATCGTCTTGTATTGTCCGAAGCGGCCAAAGATCGACAATAAAATATTTCATTTCTTAAGTAAAATTTTAATTTTTTGCAAATTTCTATAATTTTATTTCATTTCATTTTCTCAAAATTTGTGTTACTTTGATGTGAATTTCTAGGTACAAATTTGATGTCTTTTTTATTTATTTTCTTATTTTATTGTTTGAGGAGTCGTCAGCTTGTCCATCATCATTTATTTTCTTTTCCAAATAAATCCCTCTTCTAGATAGTAAAAATGATCAAGAGATGAGAGGAATCAAAAAGACAGATATACGACAAATATGACAAACAATCAAAAGAAAACATTGACATTCTAATTGGGATAAACCTTGAAAGAATATGTCAAGTATGTTCGTCCAAACAAGATCGGGCGGAAGCACCTTTGACAAATATCCATGAAACAATACCTATGTTGATTACCCATAACCAGAGATTCGAGTGTGTTTGTCTGTTCTGGGTTTCATAGTGCTCCCAAGGGGATGCATCCCACTTTTTTAATTACATATTAGAGGTTGCTAAGAATACTCTTGATCTAGAGAGTTTTGCTTACATTAAAAGTGAAAACTAGTACAGGGCTATCAAATGACAGCTATTTCACACGAGAATACTCTAGTGTTTTCAAAGCTTCCGCTAAGCTACGGGGCGGAGAGTAAGTCTCTTACGGTCCCCATATGGGCAACATACTCATCGACATACAGAGCCTGCAAAATAACTGAATCATCATGACGTTGAATCATGATACGTCAAATCACATCTGAGTCATAAAGGGAGAGAACAAATTGTCGTATCCCAAAAAGACGAATACTTATCGGTAATCAGGTTATTAGTACTGTTGACCTCATTTTTAGTGAAGTCAAGTTTTCCTCTTAGGGTTTAAGGTCTAGCCTTAGGATTATCCCTTTGAGTATCTTAGAGCTTTAGTAGTGGGACCCAACTCATTTTAGAAGTTCAAACCACTTCTTTACTCTTTTGGAGTTCTGCATGTGTGGTTATTGACCTTAAGCACTTAGGAGGATGAAACCAATATGAAGGAACTCAAAAGGAGTCCCTTTAGGACTGTTAAACCCTAGGGTTGTCTTATGCACAAGTTGCACCTTAACGCGCACAAATTTTGCAATTCAGACGGTCGAC
This sequence comes from Phalaenopsis aphrodite, assembly GCA_003013225.1. Lineage (NCBI taxonomy): Eukaryota > Viridiplantae > Streptophyta > Magnoliopsida > Asparagales > Orchidaceae > Phalaenopsis > Phalaenopsis aphrodite. Next base: position 108,306 of record NEWO01000155.1, on the reverse strand, counting down.
ACGTTAAATATTGCAATTCACATTACATACGCCTTTATATGTTGCATAATTAATTGAAACTTAAATAAAACTTTGAAACGATCGATCGCAAGCCCAAAATTTGAAGAAAATCGAATTTTACACGTTTTTTTGACCTAATTGTTGAGGAGGTTGTTCTAACTATATCAGATGACGAAACATACTGAGCCGTCGCGTGTGGACATTGATTTCACCACAAGCGAATAGTGTGCGAATTGCAAAATTTTAATGTGAAACATTAAAAAAAAGGAAAATTCATTTTACCTAAATCCCTAAACCCAAACTCACGCACCCGCAACCCCCCTTTCTCTCGGTCGCGAACGAAGCCCTAATCAGCCCCTTCCATTTCGCGAAATCCAACCGAACCTCCTCCTCGCCGAGCAGCACTCTCCTCGCGAAGTTTCGGCCCAAGGTCCCCTCCCCCATGCTTATCTTTGGGAGATTTACCCACATACCACCCACTCCTTTGAACTTACATATCCAACGCTTAAACCTTGACGTTTACATATATGCCACTCTGTTCACGCATGGAAAGCTATATCGTTGATTTCTCTTTTGGATATGCTAGATGTGTACACAGATAAAGAATTGAACGGCATGTATGCAAGTGTGAGCATTGAGATTCTTCACTTTTTTTATGGAAATCTGAAATTCGTTTATACTCATTCTATAAAAACATGAAATCTTTGTACATTTGATTGTCAAAATATGAAACTTATGCTTAAAATAGTTGTCTTGATGCAATCATTTAAATGAAAGTTAGAAGGTTTTATATTTAGCCATGGAAGAATCGTTTCATGTGCAACTGCCATCTAAGTTCATTCTATTGGGCTCCTAGTGGAACAACAGAACATCTATTGGAAATGCGAATTAGTGTCCTGTTTTGGCCTTGAACTTAAGTGGTTAGGAACGTGGGTGTGGAACATAATCTGTGCACAAGTCTTTGCCAAAGGAAATTCAATATTCAAATTGCACCACACACGAATAGGGTGTTGTTTCTTCTTGCAATGTGAGTGGTATATATGTGAATCTTTCAATAACCTCCTTTGAACCTTTGGTAAGTAAGGATTTACTTTGTTTACCTGCTTAAGCCCCATGCAATTGATATATTCAGGTTTAAAGGTGGACAAAACTCATGTGCAGGTATTATTGAGCTAAGATGCGCATATTGTTGACTTGTCGGAGCTGATAACTCTTGTAATTGGTTATATTCTCATGCGTAGAGTTTTAGATTTACATACATGCTGCCTAATTGCTAGATGTTTGCATTGCACATAAAACAAAAAAATGGAGATTTATATACGTGCCACCTGATTCTTAAATAACTGTATATGAAACATAGGCTTTTATATTTACGTAATTACCATTAGTTATGACCGAATTTTTACATGGTTGTTTTCTGCTCTATGTTTGTGTCAATTTGAGAAGATTTAGGAGGGTTTTTATACATCAATTTGGGCATTTTAAGTGCTGGTTTTTTTTTGGATGCTTTCATACATCGATTTGGGCATTTAAGTGTTGATTTTTGGAGGTTTTTATACAATATATGGACCCTTTAAATACTGATTTTTTGAGGCTTTTAAGTACAATTTAGGACTGATTGGATCATTGTTTTGAAAAAGTTTAAACGCATCTAGTTCGATTTACTTGCGGCTTTGCCCCTTGCTTAGCTGATTTTCTTAGAAGTAGGTCGGCATCCTTCTCCGTTGATTTATTTTTTTATCTTTTCCTTATCAAAGATTAAGTTAAACAAAATGAAAATTTTTGATTTAATTATTTGGAAAACACTTAAAGATATTTGACGATTAGTTGAAAAACACTTAATTGAGGGTAAAATACCTTAAATCACTTCAAGCTTAGGTTAAATTGTAGACTTCCTAGATTTTATAAACATCATTGGTGGCAGTTCATCTACCTAATCTTCAAATGGATGATGAAACTATGCACTTGACTTTAATTCACAAGTCGATTAAAACACTAAACATGAGGATACATTAAGATGTGTTTCATAACTTCCTTAATTAAATCAAGTAGTGAGATTCCCTCCATGACTTAACCTACAGTGAAGCCCAATGTTCCGAGATTTGAGCTCGAGCCTTACACTCAAATTCTTCTCCCAATTGGGGACATTTCTGATGTCACATATAAATCACATGCTCCTAGTCATTTATACGTGACATCTTATTTTGTTTTACTCATTCGTTTTTTTATGATTTTAGATTTTCATATACTGAATTTTCTAGTAATTTGTTTAAGTTTCATGCAAATTATTATTCTTTTTATTGCATTATTTATTTTAGTGCACTTGTTAAACTCTTTGGGTAGAGAACAGTATGACATATGTTAGGAGGTACACCGGGCCCTTGAGACCCAAAAATAATTATATTTGCAAATACAAAACATAAACTAAACTTGAAGTCGATACAATTTGGAGCTTGGAACAAGTCTTTGTGGGCAACACGACGAAGAAGCAACAGATGGATGATGACGATCAACAACATATGTTTCCCTGGTTTAAATAACAAGTCATAGGACTTCGAGGTAGCTCATTTAGTATGACATAAATCCTCAACTCATCTTTAGGCATTTGCACAATTATATTGTGCAATTTAAGTCCTAACTCATTTTAGGTTCCGAGGTCATTGTCCGATACGACATAAACACGCATTTCTTCTAGGCTATTTGTATAACCGTGTAATGCAAATAGAAGTCCTAATAATAAAACAAGCAAGATGAAATATCAAATAACATTTTCTCAAAATTGAACCCAAACAATATGATAGCTTGGGAAGTCACTGAGGTTTTCTTCAGGATCTGTGACAACCCATACTTTTTTTTCCTTTGATTCTACAAATAAATGTTCATATTTTGTCATTTTCTCACTTGACTTTTCTATGTCCGACTTTAAAAATCCTAAACCTTGAATTCATGAATGTGGATACTTATGATCATCATCGAGAGTTCTCTTAAGTGACTTCAGTCATTTGAGAGGTAATTAATTATAGAGGCTTGATTCTGTAGGAAGCTTTAAGAAATCAGGGAATATAAACCTCATCTAATCTTTATATTAGGTATGAGAACTTGTCTGTCAAAATAAATGATTCACAGACCAGACATCTCATGAATTCATTAGTTTATTTAATTGAGCTCCACTACTAAGTAATATGTCTATTCTTCGGGATTTGTGCATTTTTTTTTGTGGTGTTTTGCTCGTTTATTTAAATTATTAAATGAATGAGATCTATCCAATCTCATTTTTCAAAAAATTAAAATATGTTTTTTAAAAAATCAATATATATATATATATATCAAAACTATATTTTATATTTTTCAAAAGAAGAAAAGAGATAATTTTAACGATCGACAAGTACGACACCAACAAAGGCAAAAGGAGAGACAGGGCTTAACAGGGGTAGTCAAAGGAAGAAATGAGTAATCTCTAGAAGGTAGAGGTAGTTGGGTCAGGATAGCACAAACCTATCATCTCACGTCACTTGGACCCTAAGTATACTTCATCGCGAAGGTAGTCAACCAAACACATCCTAAGAAACACATATAGTGATTCCTGAATTGCATCATCCATGGGAACTTAGGCAGGTCTAAGATCAAATGAGCGAAACTCTATCCCATGACAACTAGAAAGAGTTCCAAGAGGTGGGACTTATACCCGTTGAAATGGCATAGATGCCAATAAAAAGAAGATGAGAAGGTTCAACTACAAAACTGGAAATGCTTCCGACAAAATAACTTACACACTGTCTGTGTCAGGAAACCTTCTAAAGACTTAAACGCATTAGACAACTGACAACGACTTTATATATGCTTAAAAATATAAGTATTTAATACTGCTGCCAGAAGATTTAATTCTTCAACAACGACACCAAAAACTTAATAACAGTTATAGATTCGATAAAGATGTATATATAAAATATTCAATAATAGTAAAGTCACACTTATCAATGCAAGTATACGTATCGCTCAAATAATATATGGCTCTAATGAAGTTTTAGATATCAATCTCACAGGAAGTAATATTAGAGGCTACGAACTAAGATTTTAGAAAATTAATACTTAATCACAACAATATAATCCAAATTGCTTATATGTCACTAATAGACAAATAAAATAAATATGTAATTTTAATAACTCTTAAATAACTAATTATACTAATAAAGTTTCTAATGTAAAATTCAATATATAAGAAAACATCATTCTCCTTGTCAAGAAATTATATTGAATGGATAAAGTGAATTAGTTCAAATTGGATTGTGCTAAATAGGAGTAGACATAAAGAAGATTGATTAATCCTATGCTTGGTTACTGAATCTGCGACTAGGCTGGGAGGATACCGACTCTCACTTCGGAGCTCCCACGTTCCTCTCACCTGAAGGCTAACATCTACACTTCAGCACCTAAACGATAGGACCAAATTGAGGATCTTAGCCTGTCACTCTAAAATCTCCAATTCTACGCCTCATAATTTTATTTTTCTATTTATTTGCACCCACTTTTCAAGGGCTTTGACATCCCTGAATCTTGGATGTAATCTTCACTTTAGTTGTAAAACTCAATATATTTTAACAAATCAATTGACAAGATTGAAAGTAAATTAAGATCGAAGTAAAAAGATCATCACAACTTCTTTAACATTTTCAAGGCTCAACCAACTCAAATCACCATTTCACAAATCTCAAGACAAGGAGAAAGACTGAGAAAACTACTCAGAACTCATGAGGAAGACACAACAAAACTCAGAATTTATTTATAAAAGCAAAACCCTACAAACTATAACAAGTAAATAACACTTATCTTTAACTCCTCCCCAAGCAAACTCCTCGAAGTTCCTCTGAATCTCTTCCTTCCTTCACAACACACAAAATTCTTCTTCGAAACGACAATGAGGAAGAAATCTCTCACTTTCCCTCCACTCTTACAATCTCCTGAAGAATTCCTCACAATCTAACCCTAGATTAGACTCTCTACACACCACTGGTACCTATCTAACACTTGCAACTCCCTCACTCTCTCTAATTTTTGATCAAAATCTTCTTTTAAAGATGTAGAAGAGTTTTCCCAAAAGTTGCCTAAGCATCCCTCCAAAAATCGTCCACATTCAATACACATTTTTAAATAACTGCTTATCTCGCCGTCGGCGGCCTCGAGGGCGTCGTCGGTGGGCCTTATAAATTAATTGATCCGAGTCTCGGGAAAATCTCGTCATCGGCGCCCTAGTTCAATTCTTCACATTTTGGTCATTTTCGCTCCAAATTCGCTCTTTTTTGCACATTTTTGCTTCAATGACCATAAGTCATCAAACATGCAACAAAACATCAAAAATACCTTTCTTTAAAGTGCATTGTCATCAAAAACAGTGTAAAATATGTATGAAAATTTCAACATATTTTCCCTTGGTCAACAACTATCTAAGTAGTCAATCGGGTTGAAAGAGCATGGGTGTTTCTCCTCGGGACATGCAGATGATGTAATTATTTATTTAATTCCTGAGCTTGGAGACCCTATTAGTATGACTTGGGATATGCCTATATTATACAACTCATTTTAAAACCAATCCGAAGGCCATGCAAGAATGTAGAAAGCAAGCATTGAAAAATCCTGAATCTTTTAATCCTAAATTTTAATTTATCTTCTGTTGACCTCATTTTTTGTTGAGGTTTAGTTTTTCCTCTTTAGTAGTTTAGGGTCTAGCCATAGGATTTTCCTATTGACTATTCTTAGAAAACTAGACATGAGACTCATCATTAGAAATTCTACCATCTTCTCTACTAGACTTGAAGTTCCACATGTTGGTCTCAACCTCTAAATACTTAGTAGGTGGGGTCACTATGAGGGAAGCTCAAGATGAGTCACCCTTAGGACTGCTGGACCTTAAGGTTGGCCCTGGGTGTTGGTCTGGAGCTGAGGCACTCACTACACTTATTACACTCATCTACACTGTATACACTCATCTACACTCACAATCTTCACAACCCTGAACTCAAATTTCTAGCCTAGGTCCCTTGATCTATTTGGGACACTCATGTAGATGGTCCCCTAAACCTACCAGCCCTAGGGCTATGGTTTGGCTAAGACCACTATTTAGATGACCCAAAATGGGGTTTCATTGGTCACCCCCACGGCCATGAATAGTGGTGTGGTAAAAAATTTTCACCAAGGCCTTCCAAACCTCTCTGAGAACTTCTATAAGAGCCCCTCAGTACATTTCAATCCATTTTACCCTCTCAATTGCATCACAGAAAGCCAATTTTGAGCTCAAATCCTTGCCCGAAACCAGGACAAATCACAATCCCATCCTACACAGCACCAAACTCCAAATTAATTGGCCCTACACCTTCACAACAGAGAAAGAAGACAAACCCCAATCAATTCCCTCTTTGAAATAGCATCTACCATAGCTCTCAACCAACACTTAAAATTGGCTTTGGTCAAAAACATACATAGGCTTTACACCAGAGCCAGAGGCTTCATACCTAAGCTCTTTGGGACCTAACGAAGGTGTGAAGAATCTCTGATTGAGGCTACACCTCTCGGAGCAAAGGTATAACTCACTTATTCCTTCGAGCCTTCGCGAGCTTTATGTTTACAATGGCTTAATTTTATAGCATCTTAATCGTATGGATGTGTTCGTCTCTTTAAGACGAGTAATTTAAAAAATTAATCATTAAAATCCATTAAGAAATGAGAGAGATCTTAAGGTTTTAAAATGGACGGCTCTCGGTTAAGGCCATCGGGGACGATGAACGAATGTCGTTCATTCTCGCGTGTATTGGATGAACGACGGAGATCAAGCCGGATGGTCATCTGAGGCGATACAGCGCGACGCGTGACAGCTGACTCAGAAGGCGGCGTTGAATGGGAGCGCGTCGCGTGGCTTTTTGACGGATCCGAGGATCCAGTCAGCCCGCGGTTTGAATAAGTAAATAGGGTATTTAAAAAAATCAGAAAATAGCTATTAAACTTCAAAAATCCATATCTTTGTGTAGATAATTCATAAAAATAAAATAAAAAATACCCACTTGCTCAGTGAACAGACGAGAATCATGTGGAATTATTTTCACATTAATTTGATGCATAAATTATTTTTAAAAAATAAATTAGGGTTAGGGGTTTTTCAATTCTCCATTCATATTGAATTATTACCTTAACTCCAAATTTTTATATGTTATGTCTCTTTCTAGGTGAACAATTTGAACATTTTTCCAAAGACATAGGAGATCTCTAGACAGAGATCTTAATTTTCTAAGTTTTTAAGCATTTTATGTTCAAATAATTATAGAAAATTGCATGTGGCTTAGAAAATTCTACAAATATTTATATGAGTTCCCTCTGGCCAGAGTAGTCTTAGGAAATAATTTTATAATTTTTAAAAATTAAAACATCATTAATTTAAGCAAACACTAATTTGCTTAAAATATTTACTTTGGAGAATATAAAGATCAAAATCATTTGATTTTTATTCTCCACTGTGATT
>NEWO01000155.1:88258-100482 GCA_003013225.1 Phalaenopsis aphrodite | reverse complement strand
TTAAAAATAGAATTTTCACCAAAATAATTCTAAAAAATCAAACAAAAATAAAAAAAATATAAAATAAATTTCTCTGGATTCTCTAAACTCAGAGAGATTTTCCAAAAATATAAAACATATTTTTCAACATATAAAATATTTTATTTTTATTAAAGCCCCCAAAACTTCAATTAATTCTAATAAATCACAGAAACTTCAAAAAGTTATAAATTTTGGCCAAAGGACTTTCTGGTCGAGGGCTAGCTCACATAAAAATTTTAAGTGATTAGGAATTGTCCTGATCATCTTTTAGAATTTTCTTTAAAGATGCATAAAAATAATTATATGAATTAAATTAAATTGTGAAAATTCACATTTTCTCCTCTGATGTCTTAATTGACCCATCAGTAAGGTTACATAAAAATTTCAAAGTCATTTGACTTAAATTTGATAAAGTATGAAAGTATGGACCCTTAGGGGCAAAATTGTAATTTTGAATATTTTGGCTCAATGAACATTTAGATTTAATTAAAATGGGAAATGAGTAATGTCTGATATTAATTAACTCATTTGATAATTTACAATCAAAATTGGGCTTAATTGATAGAAACTCATCTCACTTTGCCAAATTATAAGATAATTCTCATAATTTTCAAAAAAAAAAACTTTGGAAACTTCATCAAAAATGACTTTTTTAAATTTAATGGTATAATTTTGAAAATTAATGATTTTACACCCTTATTTATGATAATTAAATGATCTTGATAATGATCACTTAAAGTTTTAAATCCTTTCAGAATCAATACACACATTTAATACATTCAGTTTAAAGGACTTAGTGGTGAATTTAAGTTGAAATCTACTCGTTAAAAGAGATTAGAAAAACCGACATAATCAAACTCTCTTAAAACACCACAAGTCCAATTATGACTAAAAATTTGGCTAAGTGTTCTTAATAACATTAATTTGTCTCCTAAAGGGTCTTTACCCACATAATTTTCAAATTAAGAGGTAAATAACATTTACCTTATTCTTGGGAATAATCAAGACATCAATATTCACTGAGCATCAGGATATCCAGGATGAATTATTAAGTAACATAATAAAGTTTAAATGGACTTAAGACTTTTGCCAGACATGAAGAAGGTTGCATGGACCTGCTCCCTACTCTTAAACTGGTGAATACCTTAGGGATCTATTAAACTTAATATGTTTTACTTAATAATATTATCTTTAAAATTTAAGGACCCCCAATACACAACATAGAGTTAGGAAGATTTCCAAAACTTTACTTTTCCAGCTCTATATACATAAATGCTCTGACATGCATTTTGATTTTCAGGTGGTGGAACGAGAAGACTCGTCAGGTACACTTTTATAGTTTAAAGTGTTTTACGATCTTTCTTGTACTTTATATTGTTTTTCTTTTATACTTGTACCATACTTACTGCATAAAAAACACTTGCATGTTAAAAACAAAACAAAACCAAAACAAAAACCAAAAAACAAAATTTCAAACAAAAATACCTCACAACATTTCAAAAACATAAGACAACTCAAAATTTAATCACAAACATCACAAAAATACAACTTCAACTAAACTAAAACATCTCTATTGGAAGATCGGGAACCCTCGGAGGATGTAACCTGCGGTTGCTAACGAGGTTTTCCACGGTCTAAATGAAATTATGGAACTCATTAAGTTGAGTTTAGTAAGTTCATTTGGACTAAGTGATTCCAATAGAAAATAGTGGTGCCTGGACGACGGAACCGTGGGATCTTGACCGGTGTCGCTTTAATCAACTTTAATATGCCCATAATAAAATTTAAAGAACTTTAACCATAGGGTCACCTGATTTGACATTATAACCAAATGACCTAAAAAACTTGAACTTTGCTATAACGAGGAGCTTAGAGCTTACATGGTGGGCAGCCCGGCCATCTTCAACAGCAAGAGGAGCAAGAGGACCTATATTCCTTCCTTAGCTTTAAAACAACAAAGTCATAGGATATCGAGGTTGTTTGCCTAGTGCAACATAAATCCTCAAACATATTTTTAGGCATTTGTACAATCCTGTTGTACAATTTAAGCCCTAACTTGCCTTAGGATTCCGAATTAATCATTTGTCATGACCTAAATCATCACATCTTCAAGGTTATTTGTGCTGATTGTTTCACACAAATGTAAATAATAGGATAACTTGGGAAGTCACCGAAGTTCTCCTTCGGATCCGTGACATCCTCTAGTGTTTCCTCCTTTGGACTCCAAAACAAAATGTTCCAAATTTAAACCAATCCCCTTTATACTTCTCAGTCTTATATCTTTGAAATGTCCTTACCATTTGAAATCTTTGAAGATATTTTTTCTTGATTTTATTGAGAGTGTTCTTAGGTAACTTCAGTTATCTATGATGTAATTAATTATAGGGGCTTGCCCTTATAGGAAGCGTTTCCCGAACCCAGCATAATATAAACCCTATTTAATTCCTTATATTAAATAGGGGAATTTGTCGGCCAATACATTAGTTTCGCAGACCAAATGGATGTCATAACTTTCTTTAGTTTATTTGATCAAGTCTCACTCTCAACTCTTGTGTTCATCCTTCGGGATGAATACAAAATTTGAGATAAAGCGCTCTTTCATCTAAACTATGAAAATTATGAGGTCAGTTTGACTTCGTCTTTTTCAAAATTAAAATTTTTTTAACGTCCTTCCGAAGCGGGCAACGGGATTTTAATTCTGATGACCCACAGTTTCTTACGGGCAAACCCCACACCAAAAATAGTGCCGATAGGTACTTACGTTCAATTCTGATGGGGTATGCCATGTAAGACAGTTGGATTATCTCTTGTAAGTCGAGTCATCTACTATGCTTCCTCATAAGAGACCAACCAAGATCTAATTGTGGTCCTCATCGAAGAAAGCACCCATATTTTGTCACGTGACCTTTGAAGCCTGATATATCCTGACTTGAACTGTAGTTGGCCAATGTCAAAATAGTATGATCAACTGAGACGGCAAAATCATCTCGTGTGATCAAGTTGTCTATCATTCTTTCATAAAGGAACTGATCGAGTTGTTTGGCTTGAGAGACATCAAAGTCAAGTGGCTAGGAAGCCAAGAAAAAGCATCCTGAGACAAGATGCTCTTGTGAAAGAACCAGCTGAAGAGTCCTATGGTTTGAGGAGCATCGAAGCTGAATGGCTATAAAGCCATAACCAACATGAAATTAGGTGATTTCGTGAAAGAACTGGCTAAAGAGTCATTTGGTTTGAGAAGCACCGCAGTCGAGTGGCTATGGAGCAGAAGTCGACATGGAATGAGTTGTCCTTATGAAAGAACCTACTTGAGAGTTGTATGGTTCGAGGAGCATTGAAGTTGAATGGCTTATGAAGCTATAGTCGACATAAAATGATATTTCTTCATGAAGGTTGTATAGCTTGTGGAACATCATGTGCTAGATGAACTGAGCAGTCTAGCAATCTAAGAAGCGTTGGTTAGAAGCAAGCAAGGCAATTTTTACGATATACAATATCATAATATTGTTTGACATTAAGATATCGCGACTAAACCCAGATTGGCTAGATATTGAAAGCACTATAACCAATAGGACACATCTCTAGACGAGGTGTTGAGAATCGACCAAATCGAAGGGGGTCCAATGAACAAAGCAATCCAGCCTCACAACGCTTTTGCAAGTTTTAGCAAAGCAACCTTTATTAGAGATTTCCTCTACACACATAAGGATATCCAACTTAAGTACAGATGAACCAGACAAAAGAAAGTAGTTGAAATTATGTGGAGATCAGATCATGAATGATACAGTTACTTTACCTTCTTACATCTTTTATGATCTGCTTTGCTATGCCTCTGTTCATAGTAGGTTTTAGCTGTTAAATTCAATGGCTTTATGTTGGCCTTCTAAAGAAGCATAAAACTAAATTAAGTGTTGCCTAGAAGAGAATGATTAGGTGGATGAGTGGCTTGTCTCTAAATGCGAAATGAATATATCCATGATAGGGTTGGTGTAACTCTTCACTGACAGACAAAATTAAAAACTCATTTTTGACAATTTAGTCACATTAAATGTCTAACATCTAATAATCTTAGAAAAGTAGATGTTTTAAATTCAATTTATGTTAAGAAAGGCAGAGATAAACCTAGAAAGACTCTCATATTGTATAAAAAATGATCTTAATTTATTAGACTTTGATGAAAATATAACACTAAATAGGGCATAATAAAGGAAATCGATTCATGTAGCGGACCACACTTAATGGGATAAAGGCTTTGTTGTTGCATGCTTGCATCCAAATTTGTTATTGTACAGCACAGGTTGGAGAAGGCTAAGGCACAGGATGGAACAAATTAGTTTCTTGAACATGTGACTGATTTTCCAATAATTTTACACAGTTACATCCATCTGTGGCAGAAAATCTACCCCATGTATTTTTCAAGTTTGTTAATTACTCAAGAACACTGCATTACATACCGTCACTAAATGCGATTTATGTAGTATAAACTTAAGTTGAAACGATAGTTTCAAGTGCTAAAGGTACCGGTGGCTAGATTTCTTCAATCTGGAAATTGTACCACTTGAAACTAAGGCTGTCAAGACTATTTGTGGTTTGCAAATAATTCATGTTCAACTCGTTAATAAACTTATGTTTAATCAATTCCTTTGCATTCTATACATGATCGAATCGAACACAAACACAGATTTGTATGTTCCCGTTCAGGTCCTTTTAACTCAAAATAATTAAATTATATGAATGTATATAATTAGTTATTTAAAAAAATAAATATAAGGCTACAAAATTTTATAATCAACTAAAATATTAATTAAAAATAAAAAATAAATTAAATAAACTATATTAAATAATAATTTAACATAAATAATAACATTTAAAACTGGACTCAACCCTTAACATAATAAGATTGAGTGGCTAGTGTTGTCAAAAACGAAAAATTATTCCATACGGATCGGTGTCCGCAGCTTCTGCGTACACCAATCCGGACCATAACGGCCCTGATGTATTTCGGTGGGCCCCACCTAAAATTTTTTATTATTTTTAAAAAAAACAGAAATAATCCCGACCGTAGATCACCATGATCTACGGCCAAGATCGAACACCGCATGCTGAGATGCATGAAGTGTCAGCACACAATAATCCCTCGTCAAAAACAGCTTTGTTTGCAATGCTAGTAAAACAAAAATGGAGAATAAGAACACAATTTATTCATTCAAAATATAAATCAACAAAACACACAATTTTTTGTTCGAAATATACCAGCTCACAACCATTTTACAAAACTTGAAACTTCGAGCTTAGGTTGAAAAGAGTATATCCAGCTTCACAAGTCCCATCTAAGCAACCATCTTCAGGACCTGCTAGAAGAGAGCTTAGCAAGCTCCAAAAAGTCTTCAGCAGCAGCAATTACATAGCATCATTAAGAACAAGGTAGCCTCAAAATTTCAACACTAAATTACCAGTAAAATACACTTACAAACTTGTGTTTCTCCCAAAAATATATATATATTTTTTTTTCAAAACACAAAAAATTTATATATTTCTCCCAAAAATATTCAAAAAATAATGTTCTATGTGATATAATAGTGGAAATAAAACATAAAATAAATAATAACTTCTAATTTTAGTATATTTTTCTTAAATAAAAAAATGCTTATTTCAATACTTATCATAAGATGATTACCAAAAATAAGGTTGTTAAAGAGCAGTTTGAGAGAGCTCTAAAAATTATTACATCAAATAGAAAAAAACGGGACAGTAACACGAATAATATTCTCCTCCATATTATTCATGTGTTATTGTGTCATGAGAATATTTCTGGTGTTATAATAACACAATAACACATAAATAACACAAAATAACATCAAAGCGACCGAGGAAAATATTTCTTTGTCGGGAATATTTTAAGTGTTATTCAGGTATTTATTGTATTCTGACAATATTCTTAGTATTATAATAACACAATAACACATCAATAACACATTAATAACACACAATAACACGAATAACACGAGGGGATATTCCCCTTGTCACTACACCGTTTTTTTTCCCTGTCACGCAGAGTGTCATGGCGTGATTTAATTAGTTATGCATGTTATTTATAAGTACGTAATACTAAAAAATAAATGCTGAATGCTAGATTTGAATTTGAGTCAAATGTATGGAAAACAAATGGCATAATCACATTAATACAAGAACAGTTAAGATTTAAACTTATATAATATATTATTATATAAATAATGTGTAATATATTTTTTATTTCTGGTTAAAACGAGCAGAACAAGAGCGAACAAAAAATTGTTTGCGTTCGACTCGTTTATAATTAAAGCTTTAAAAACTTGTTTGTGTTCGGCTTATTTTGACTGGTTAAAATTAAACTGAAAAAGTAAATGTTGAATGCTAGATTCGAATATGAACCAAATGTATGGAAAACAAGGAGCATAATCACATTAATACAATAACAGTTTAGATTTAAACTTATATAATATATTATTATATAAATAATATGTGTAATATAATTTTTATTTTGGGTTAAAACGATCAGAACAAGAGGGAACAAAGAACTATTTTTGTTCGACTAGTTTATAATTCAAGCTTTTAAAACTTATTCGTGTTCGGCTTATTTACTTATCGACAACAAGCTTTTTTGACAGCCCTAAAATAAAATACATAAAAAAGCAAAAAAAGAAACTCCAAAATTATTCAACATGATTAACATTATTGATTTATTTAAAAATAAAACACAAATTAGATTCTCTAATCAAGACTAGGATATATATATATATTTCATAGAAAATCAACCACATAGAACAAAAAACCATACCTTACACAGCCCAAATCAAAATATTTTATGTAAAACTTAACAACATAAAAATGATGATTTGTGAGCATATCTAAATGAGAACTTGGATGAAGTTTTTTTAAATTCATGTAAATCTCTTAAATCAATAATAACATCAGACTGATAACGTATCCTAATACAGCTCAATTTTATTTCAATACATTAATCAACTCGTTCTGTCAATAATTTCTAGAAAAAAACTTCAAACTTCAAGCAAAATAAAGCAAAAGCAGAAAAACTAAAATAGAAATAGAAAGGGATCTGAGCTCAGTGGAAGGAGAAGTCGTATTAATTTGGTGGAAAGAGCTCACGGCGATTAAAATCGCCACTGCACACACCGGTTTCCAAACCTCATCATAGCCATTTCAAATCATGAATAAGAACAAAACGTATGCAGAATTACAAGAAAATCAAGCGAAAGAGAGAGAAAAAGAGGTTTCAGAATGTGTAACAACGATTAAATGCGACAAAAGACTCAGCGCCACACATAAACCCCCTAGATCTTATGATCAATCGTCATTATCCCGTATGCATTCAAATATATATCGATTAATTAATCGAAGATTAAAAGTAACACACCGAAGCAGTATGAGTAGATCGGGGGAGAGGAAAGAGAGATACAGAGGCTTCAGTGTGTGTAACAACAATTTCATGCGATCAACGGCTTGTGGCCTCACAGAAATCCGCTAGATCTTTACGATCAATCATCATCAGCCCCTTCAGCTCTCATAATCACAATTTTTAATATAAGTCTTATGAAAACGGTAAAGAGAGAGAAAGGCAGAGGAAGAAGAGAGAAAGAGAGAGACTGGGTTTGGGTAATGGTGGAGGCGTTAGGGTTTTAAAGGCAAGGGAGGAAAAGAATTGCAAGAAGGCTTTCATTATATACACTCACTGGGTGATCCTGGTCGTCCATATGTTTAAGATCCGTTGCTCCTTATTAGCAAACCCTAAACCCTTGAAATATAACTATATATATATAAAATAATTATATTGCAAATAACTAGAATTTTATATGATCAATTACTACATTTTTTCTTGAATGTGTGGTTATGTCTGCGTTGGATCTTTCTCATATTTAATCATGTTGGAGCTAGTTATGAAAGTTGAAAAAAAAGAATGAAAATTTGAATTTTATACCACAACATATGAAACCACATATATATTGTTGATTACAGCAATAAAGAAGACCCTAATACTTCTAAGAAGAGAAGGTAATGAAAGTCTGCATTATGAGAGTATTTTGTTGAGACGACATTTACAATTAAAGGAGTTCAACTCCTTTTTTGGCAATGTGTATGTTGTCTAACTTTTTAGACATTTGAGAGAATATGAAAAATTTAAATCTTGAAATAAACACATAATGGACATATTTGATAAGAGACAAATAATATTAAATTTTTTGTCATTTGACGCTGACAATAATTTGAGATTCTTATATTTCATTATTGAAAGAATTACGATCAACATGAATTTAGAAAGATAATTGTAAAAAAGATCACTGTGCATGAATTTTTATTTATTATTATTGAATATTTGTGGTTTAATGCGTAATTAAATCCTTGAATCCAAATTATGAGAGGGTTTTGGGATACAACATAAAAGACGATTGCATGAAGGTGAGAACGAGAATGCTAAGATGAAAACTTATGTTAAAGATGTACGTAGAGTTTCATTAACTTCTAGTTGCTAGATTTCTAATCATAGTGGGATACATATGTTTAATTGTCCATTACATTGATCAAGATTCAAAGTTGCAAAACTGAATTATAAATTTTATTGAGTTGGAACCACTTCACACAAGTACATATATTTGTGGTGCAATTTTTTATTATCTATTAGTTTAGAATCTTCAGGACAAAGTGTTCACTATCACATTGGATAATATAGCAACATGATGGCATTTGTTTAAAGGCAAGTTACATTTTCAAGTAACTTTTTTTCATGTAAGATGTTGTGCACTCATCTAAAACATTATGGTTTACTTCTTTTTGAAAGAGATTCAATATATGATACATCAAATTAGAAATCTATTAAATATATGAAGAAGTCACCAATAATGTTTCACGAGTTTGTTAAAGTCTCTAAACAATTAGATATTTCAACAACAAATGGTTTGTTCATCGACATACTAACTTGGTAGAACTTGACATAATTAACGTTTAATTTTATTTTTGTTTAACAAAATGTGTTCAATTATTATGTCATTTGAGATAGTAACTATAAATGACTGCTGTTAAATTTGGATTGGATGAATTATGAGAAAATAGTAAAAAAATATATTTTGTTTTTAATAATGCAACAAAAATGATTTATGCTTCTAACTACCCCATTTCAACTATATTATTTCAAATGTTATACATCTTAAGAGGTTATTAGTTGATAAATCTATTTCATCAGATGAGTATATTAAAAATATGAATTATGTTATGAAGATAAAATTTGATAAATAATGGGATGAGTATAATTTAATTATGTCAGTGATAGTTGTGTTAGACCCTCAATTGAAAATTAATTTTATTCATTTTGCAATTTTGAAGATATAGTCGTCAATTGAACAATAATAAGAAAATTAAGAAGTTGAAAATGCTAATTGGAAAATATACAATCAATATGCACGTGATACTGTTGGATATGTTGTAATCTTCACGCTTGTCATATGACTTATGTTTTCCATAAAATTTTAATTGTACGATTGACTTTAATGACTTTATTGTATCATCGAGGTTTTTCAACCATCCAAGTCTAATTTATAAATCTATTCATAATTGAGTTTATTTATGATCAATAATGACCATTTTGATATTCATGAATCATGTTTATTTCACGCTTGTCACTGCACTTATTTGTTCATCAAGTTGGATACATTCTTTTATCAAAAGTGTGAAAACTCGCTTGATAATGTCTTCTATTTTTAAAATTTTTAGAATATGTTTATTTTTTTTCTTACCACTGATTTGATAAATGTATTTATCAGTAATAGATATTAAAGAAAGAAAATATGGATGTCAAACTGTCGTAACAGTATATTGAATGTTGTTTTGAGAAACACTACTATGGTTGCTTTACTTTAAAAGATGGAGCGTGGAGTGTGGAGTATGGAGTATGGAGTGTGGAGTATGGACAATAGTTTTATTTCTCGCTATTTCAGAACATAACATTATATTGGCCTAATTCTGTTTTTTGGATTGACTGTGTGATTTGGCCATTGATGTTTGATTATTAATTAAATTGTTATAACTTTTATTGTTGCTTTATGCATATTTCATAGGCTTGATTGTATGATCTATAATTTTAATTGAAGCTTCTTACATGCTACAACTACATGGGTTTAACTTTAAGTTGTTAAACCTTAAATATTTGTGATTATTTCATCACAAAAATAATAAATACATAAATTTTTCATTGGAACATTTGCACAAAATTCTTATATAATTTTATTTTGAAGAATTAAAAAAAAAACAATGAATGCAACTTTTTTTTTTGCAGTAAAACAACTCAATCATGCTAACATTCTTTTCTCAACAACACTTAATTTTATGCTTCTCTTTTGAATGACAATATTTTGTTCTTACTTTTTTCTCCCTTTTATTGTTTTTCTTCATTTTGGTGGACTCTTAAAATAGTTCATTTACTAGCATATCAAGTTACTTATAAGATCATGCACTCGTCAAATATTGACATGAGTGGTCACTAACAAATCTATTGTTGTTAGAGAAAGAAACATAAAAATAAGTGGTAACTAATAATTCTTTGGGGTTCATATTTGATGGATTTTAAAACTATTTGTGTAGTTTTTTAAGATATGTATTACTTCTTGATATTTCGATTGTTTTGTTTGACACTCAGTGAAATTCCAATTCTTTTGTGATTTTATATGGATTATTGCAATGACTTATAAATGTTAGCAATGTGGGCAGTGATATATACATTTGTTTAAACGTCTTTTATTACATTCGTGCTGATAGAGTGATACAATACATTATAATCTTATGACTTACGAATGTCGTAGTACCGATATTTCTAATGGTACTGATACATTATAATCTTTCACTCTTAGGTTAAAATATATAACAATTTAATTATTTAATAGAAAATTGCTAAATTTCTAAAAATAAAAACTAATGTATCATATCAAATGTTTTTTTTTCCTTACTTTTTCATTCATTCTTCATTTTTCTACATAAAGTGGCATTTGCATAAATATTACATAATTCCAATATAATTATAAAACTAGCACTTAAATTTTGATAATTACATGTATATCACTAATTTGTTTAACTTTACAATAAAAATATCAATGTTATTAACTTTTAAAGGTGAAATATATTTTTATGGTACATAGGTATTTAGCACTATATATTATAAATATAATTATTTATGTTTAGTGTTTATTTATGTAAATAAGATTGAATGGCATGTATGTTGGTTAATCAATCTCAAATTTAAGTTGGTACAAAATTTGTTTAATTTGAATTAAACAAGCAAGATAAAAAAATATATATATCTATTAATCAAAATATTTTTTTAGGCATCTACCTATCATAAATAAATAATAAATAGTTAGATATTTCTCTCATCTTTGGTCATCAGATACTTCTTTGGCAAAATTATTAAAATTATCATGATAATAATTTAAATAGGGGCTATAATGAAAAAAAAAATCATTTTACATGAAACACAAAAAAGGATTGCGTTTCTTGCAAAACATAAAAAAGAAATTGCTTTTTCCATGTAAAATGCAATTTTTCTGTGTTTTACATGCAAAACTCATATATATACGAGTTAAACAAACTTGTTTTGCGTTTTACCCCACAAAAACCCTATAAATGCCCACTGCCGGAGAAATATTTCTTTACTTAAGATGTACGCAGCGCTGTGTACGTTAGGGAGGTTATTCAAAGAGTATTGAGGGATTATATCTGTGTTATACCCCATGTAACCTCTCAGTAACTTACTTGTAACTTTTATGAAGTTCGACACTTCTGTTTTCATATATTTGTAGGTTACATGTATGTTACAGGCAGGTTATAGGGGATATAATGCGGATATAACCCCCTAATAGCCTCTAAATAACTTTTCTGACGTACGCAACACTGTGTATACTCTTCCCGTTTCCCATCCCATCTCTCTCCTCTCCCACCACCCAATAACTACACTCTGTCTTTTTTTTTTTTCCGTTGAAGCAGCCCGCTCATCCTTATAAAAAATTATTAGTTAAGTTTCAAGATATCAGATTCTTTCAACTCTTTATTATTATAATAGTAAATTTGTAGCATTTAATTATATATATATATATATATATATATATATATATATATATATATATATATATATATATATATATATATATATATATATATATATATAT
>NEWO01000155.1:66732-79548 GCA_003013225.1 Phalaenopsis aphrodite | reverse complement strand
GACCATTTATTTATTTTATATTAGACCTGAGCACTGGTGTAGCGACACTTGCACATTTCTCAATGTATTAAGGCCATACATGCATCATTTTCAGGGGGGACGCCTTAACATAAATAATGATTTAAATGATTCATGTCATGATTTATTGGCAAAAAATCTATGCAAGTTATCGACTACTTAATAGTGAATCTTAATTCAAACCTATGAATAATATATACACATATTAATACAAATTTTATCATGCAAAACTAGGGAGTGTTCATTATTTATATTATTTTAAAAACTATAAAGTGAGTAAAGGCTAGATATTGAAAAAATATTTAGAATTCAATTTAAAATGAAGTAGCTGTTTTTAGTGTTGTTATTGAAGGAGATATAAAAATATATCCTTATATTTATATAAATATTTTAAATGAATTATCCACTTTTCAAGCTATTGAATAGCAAAAGTGGAAAACCTATGCCATCCTTCTCTCTCTCTCTCTTTCCTGGCTTAGCTTGGTGGAGAGGTCTCCCTCAACTCCAACCAAACCAAAGTGGCCTTTTATGGTCTTTCTGATTAAAAGCTTCAGATTTCTTTATTCTCCCCTTTTCACGGCCATTTGAGCTTCTGGGATTCTTCTTTTTGTTCTCAAAAGGAGATGTTCCCTGTCTTGATTCATCGTCAGGAAGCATCGATTCCACAGGAAGAGATCCACAGCCCCAGCCTAGTGCTAACGGCTGATCCCAAGCCCCGACTCCGATGGACGGCCGATCTCCACGAGCGGTTCGTCGATGCTGTCGCCCAGCTCGGAGGCCCCGAAAGTTTGTTCCTATTCACTTTCTATTTTCTTGCATTTTTGTTTTCGAAGCTTGTGTACAGTGATCTAGTTGGATATTGTGAGTTTGTCAGCTGAAACTTGACGGTTTGTTGTTTTGATGCCTTCTAAATTTGTTCTTTGTGCTAGAATGAGCTGTTCGTTGACTATGGATGCTCATAGGGGCTATTATGTTTTCGAATTAGTTTTTTTTTTCCTTTAATTTTCGACAGTAGATTGGGTTGGATTCCGTGATAACTTTGGTTTCTTTTATTTGTTGCTGCCTTCTGATCCTTTGTTTAGTAATTTTGGAGTCATTATTGAGCAGGGTTTAATGAAATTTGTTTCTTGTTCTAACTTTGCGGTTCTTTATAAGGCTATTAATGTAATGTTTTGAATTTAGTATTTAAAGAGGTATCCTGTGCTTATAGTGGCCATGTACGAGGTGCTTATAGTCCTATGGAAGAAACATTTTTCTTATGACACGTGTCACTTGCAATAGTCTTTTAATTTTATCGTGCTTGTTCATTATTTCCCTTAGAGCTACTCATGAATTGTTAAGATTTTTTCAGGATGATTATGAAAGAATAGTCTCCCAAAATTTAATATTGATTTGACCGCAAATCACACCCCAATCAATAGAGTGTAAGAAAGGAGAGAGAGAGACAAAGATGATTGAACAATAATGAACAATAATATGTCGTGTCCTATTTATAAAATGATCTCCCTATTTATATAGGAGAGCATAATACGATGATTTTACATTTTTGCTTCCGCTTTAATGGGGGATGCACAAGGTATTCTATGTATTTTATAGGTAGTAGCCTACCACTCTATTGTTCTCTAACTCAGTCAGATTAGCTTGTTTGGCTTTGACTCGGTAAGATTGGTCTGGTCAGCTAGACTGAGTCGGCTAGGCTGAGTCGCCATTGCCTTTTGGCTGAGTTTGATTGGCTTCGTGTCAGTAGAACTAATTCAATTTGTTAGACTTTGCCGTTCGGTTGACCTGGTCTGTTTGTCGACCCTTAAATTTTGATGAGGAGCTATTGTTAGCAGAGCAATGCTAGATTATCAAACAGAGGGTGAACAATCATGACTCGCAAGGTAGTCGCTCCTCAACGAGGAGAGCCCGAGGGATGTCTAAAAGATTTTTTACTGCATTGTTAATTCTTGATCCCTAATAAAGAGCCTCGTGGGCATCCGAGGGATGCTTGGTGATATTGCAGAATTGGACCTTTCCTTTGGTCAGATCTACAAGAAGATATGTTGCTGTATTTGGTCGGTTTTCTTGTAGTGGTTGGCTTGATATCATTGTCTTTTTTTCTTGGCTAAACGTTTCTTGACTGAACAACTCAGATTCTATCATTTTTGTGACTTGGTTGTCTAGCCTTTCTTGCTCTGCCTCAAACAACTGCATTCGATTGGATAAATGGGCTTCTTTATCTTCTGTCGGTGGGCCCTCCTTTATCTATTCTCTTCTTTTGGACAGTTAGATCTCCTCAGGATTAATGATGACATATTTTCGATGTATATATTTGAGTTTCCTGATTCTCTTCTTGAAAGCGATTCTACGATAAGAATAAAATGTTTAATACAAAAAGTAGATAACATATTCATAATCAATGCTTCAGTAAGTGAACTCCTTGTAATTTCGCGCTCTTGGTTTTTATAAATAAGGCGTGACAAGACTCTTTGACATTCCATATTTGCTTTGCGTTCCCTTCTCGTTTGAATCGTTTGGCTTCCAAGCGGTATCATGGAGAACATGCTAAATCTTCCGATCAATCCTTCTAGAAAGAAAGTGTTTTTTGCCTCCTCCACGAAAGATCAAATGGGCGGGATTGCCTTGAAGGTGTAAAGAAGAAGAAAGTCGCTTCCAAAAATAGGAAAGTAGATGTGCCAGTGGATCAAGTGGGGTCGTCTGATTTATTCCTCGATCCTCAGTGAAGGAAAATTCGGGTAGATGACGAAGGCAGATTGGGAGGCCCGAGCATCGATCTGTGGTTCAACCTTCTGTTGCGGCTCAAGACCTATTGACTGAACAAACCGCACCTGAAGCTACTGGTGCTCTGCTGCTGCCCGAGACACAAGAGCTTGTTGATGCTCTGTTGCCACCCGGTGAGGGCGTAGTGATGGTTTCCTCGTCTGAGTGGGATTGAATTCTTGGTATGAAGAGTCTCAACCTTACTTTAAGTTTTGATTCTTTTTCTTGTTTTCCTTGCCTTTATATTGTCTTTTGATGTGGCTAGCTTGTTGGACTTGGTTGATGGCTTACCACCAGTGAATGTTGGTGAGAATCTGACCGCAACACCAGTTGCTGTTGTCCAAGCATTGTATGAGAGACCGAATTTCGAGCGAGGACAAAGGGGTTAACCGCCTGGGCAGTCCTTACATGTCCCACAATCAGGCAACTAATGATCTCCCAGATGTCCTTGCTGCCTGCACGAGATCAAGAACTCCTTTGCTCGGTCGGCTAGGATTCAACAAGAGGAGACACGAGAGCTACTAGCTTGTGTGGAAAAAATGGAGAGGATGGAGGAGGAGATGACCGCCCTTAGTCTAGAATTGTCAGAAGCCCAGGAGAATTCCCTCATACAAAGGGCTCAAATCGAGAAGAATCGGGTGAACGAGTTTAAGTTTGGGGAAGAAGTTTTGTATAGGAGGCTGCTTCAAAAGGGATTTGTCCTAGTTGAAACAACAAATAATCATCTGATAAAATATTTTCTCTCAGGCTAATTTATGAGAGTAATTTGTAATGTCTTTTTTCGGAATATAATTTATTTTTCCTTCTCGGATCCTACGTTGATGTGATATTTATGTCAACAAATTTTTGAAATTACTGTACGATTCTAACTTTATTCTTGTGTGTCGGTTCCTTTTCTGTTACCTTATATATAAGGTTTAGTGGTTAGATCGACACTATTCTTTTACGGCTTTTTTCCCTTCACTTATCTTTGCTTCCTCAGTTTTTTATCTTTTGTGTTTGTTTTGGTGGCTTTGAAATGCTCTTCGAAAGCTTTTGAGTCGATTGTCGTGTTCTAAAGGTCAACGATGAGCCAAGGGGAGGTGGATCGAGTGTAGGATGCCTATATCTATGATTCCTCCATCAGGCTTCGGGTTGTCAGTGAGTGCGACCGAGCGTCCACTCAATATGACAATGAACTCATTTTCTACAAGGACCAATTTCACATCAGTTTGAAATTGCCTCTCTACCATGAGCGTGTGCCATCTTCAACCATTATGGAGTCATTTCTGTCCAGGTCTTGCCTAATTCCATCACTGTCGTTATGAACTACATCATCTTTTGCCGTCGGCCGGTAATCTCGTGGTCGATGGAGCTCTTCACGCCCCTATTCTCATTCCGGGCCGGCCTGATAGATTATGTACAGTTTGCCTTAAGGAGTTTGGGCGAATGACTGAGGAAGATTGGATAGCCTCAGGTGCCCAAGAGGCTGAGAGGGAGGCAGTGGCTGCCGCTCGAGTCGCTAAGAAGAAATCCCAAGCAACTGCCCGTGTAATGCCTGCCCGCCCTGAAGGTGCTGCGGTGGTGGGTCAATAAGTGCCTGTGGTTGTCCATGCCGGGGAAAGTCTTGAAGGTGTGGACATGGTTTACTCTATATCTAATCTTCTGTTGTTATTTAAAGGATTGCCACTAATAAGTTAATTCTCATTGAGAGGAAAGTTTCTTTGATTCCCGCTAAAAGTTCTTTATCAATTATAGGTCCTTCATGTGCGCAATACCAAGAAACTAAAAGCACGCCTAGCTGGTTGGAATGGTGGTTCGTGTTGGGGAAAGTTATGAATTTGTGGACATGGTTGACTCTATATCCAAGTCTTTTGTTATTATTTAAAGGATCGCCAATCGTGAACAAATTCTTATCGAGAGGAAAGCTTCTTTAATTCTCACTAAGAACTCTTTATTAGTTGTAGGTCCTTCAGGCATGCAACACCAAGAAGTTGAAAGGACACTGAGCTGATTGGAATTGAGTGGCATTGAGGGGATCGTCGTTTTGGATGGGCAACACCATATGCTAAGATTTTTAAGCAGATGTTGTTGTAGCCTTCGTGGGGGTAACTATCTAGATTTGCTGCTGGGTTTATTCGTACGCTACCCGCCACTGTTCTTATCGCTAATAAGTAAGGAATCATTGCCAAAGCTTTACTCGCTTTGAGTTAGGAGACAGGTCTTTATGATTGATGAGCGTTAATCAGTTGTGCATTTTATTGATCAAGCATTAATCATCGTTGTCAGTCAATTTTTGATAGTTTTTACTGATCGTGCGTTTATTTGACATTTTTAGTTTTGTAAAATCTTTATTGATCAAAAGTCTTGTGCCACTGTCAATTTTGTCGCTTGGGTGAAATCACCATTGGTGGATCAATCCAAGTTCTCTAAGTGTCGGTCAAGTTTTGATATCCCTTCTGTGAACTCCTCAAGTTTCTCGAGTGTCAGTTGATTTTGTGATCATGTTTACAATTAACGAAATATTATTTATTAAATTTTTGTGTAATTAATAACAAAATATAAGGTTTGGAACAATAACACTTTCATTTTTTCTTATTGAGATATAAATTTTTCGAAGGAAAAAAATTCTTTATGTCATCTTCATTCCTGGTTTGAGAGACTCATTTCCCTGTGTAGGTCTTTAGCTTGTAGCTTCCGGGGTGACTCCTTTTTTAATGATGAATGGTCTGGTCCACGTCTGATCGAGTTTTCCCACAACTTGTCTTGAGACGGTTGGGTCGGGGTTCTTCAACATGAGGTTCCCAATGGCGAAGGTCTTCTCTCGGACATGTCTTTTGTAATATCGTGCCATCCGCCTCTTCACTCTCTTCTACCAAATGGGCTGAATTAGCTCGTTTCTCTTGAACAAGATCGAGCGCAAGCATTACTCCCATGTCATTTGCTCTTGCCACTCAATTAATTCTGCCTCGTTGAACTCCGAGGTGGTCACTTTTTTCTGTGTGTGATGATTTTATTCGATCAGTAACATTGTCTCCATCTCATGTGACAACATAAATGGGGAATTCCCGCTTGTCATAGATTTCATCCAAACCGGCCAAAGAATAGGTGCTAGAACCTTTGCATAATTTCTCTTTGCTCCTTCAATCTTCTTTCTTAACAAGTTCAACAAAATATTATTTGCTGCCTCGACTTGCCCATTTGTCCGAGGGTGATGCACAGATGCAAACTTCAAGCACACTCCTTGGCTTTGGCAGAAATATTTCACTCTTTGGTTGACAAATTACATCTCGTTAGCTGTAATGAAACCAAAGTTTGCCTGCAATGACATATAAGATCCGTTCAGATGAAACTCTGAATGACGTTTGCGGCGATCTGAGCGAGTGGCTTGGCTTTGATCTACTTGGAAACATAGTCTATTTCAACCAGAGTGAATTTGCACAGGTTACATGATGGGGGAAATGGTCGGAGGATGTTGAGACTCTAGACGACAAAAAACCATGAAGTGATGATGACTTACAGTTTCTGTCAAAGCCAAGGTGCGTGCTTGAAGTTTGATCTGACAAAAACTGAGCGAAGTGGTGCATACTTCTGACCAGATGTGTTTGAATATGTTGCTTCACCCATATCAAACGACGATCTTTTATATGTTCCTTCGGCCATATTCAAACACATATGGTCTGATATTGTAATGGTGCATACTTTTGACATTATTCACATTTTTTGGAGACTTCCTCGATGTCTTTTAGTAGTGTTGGTCAGAAGCAACCTTGTTGTTGTACTCGATAAGCTAAATTCTTTCCTCCGAAATGGGTCCCTCTTGTGACTGATTTTCGGAAAAGCTTTCTTTCGATTAAAAGATACTAAGTTGCCTTAAATTTCAGTTCGTTAACATCTTCCCAGATTTTCTCGATCTCAAGGTATAGGATGTAGAGGTCCACCCAAATAGTTAGCCCTTTGGTCTCCAGCTTTATCGCTTCGGCTTGTTCAATAGTTTGTCGGACAAGCTTTTGAGACATCCCTTCCTCCAAGCAGATGCACTTGGATATGAGATCTGCTACTTCGTTGTTCTCAGACAATGTGCTTGATCTTTATGCCTTACTAGTTAGAGCGAGATCGAGCCCTCTCTCTGATTTGGCTAGATGCTCCGTCAATATGCAGTATCCAGGTCTGACTGTCGACAGCTATTTCTTTGCCCGACTCACTTGGTTCAAAAAAATTTCCTAGCAAGTCAACTATGGCTTGCTCTTTGATTTTAGTTCGGGGCAAGTAAGAGATGTCAAACTCACTAAGTTCCACCACTCATTTGAGGAGCTGATTGGAATGCTTTGATCGGTGAGGACAAACTTGAGAGAATAGTCAGCGATGACTCTGACCAGATGTGTTTGAATATGGGCGAAGCTTGCAAGCAGAAATAACAAAGGCGTATGTTAGTTTTTTCATAAAATGGTTCTTGATTTTAGCGCCTTGGAGGACCAGACATACATGATAAATCGGGAACTACTTCCCTAGCTTCTCTCAGACTAAAACTGAGCTGATGGCTACAGGTTTAACCCTTAATTATAGAGAAAGTTTTTCGTGCTTCGACTGCTAGAGGAGCAGTGGTGATGCCAAGATTTTTTTCAACTTTCTGAACATTTGCTTGCATTCTTTTGACCAAATAAAGCTCTTCACTTGTTTCAAAGTTTTGAAAAAGGCTGTACGTTTGTCGCTCAATTTCGAGTCGAACCAGCTTAGGCCTGCGATCCGGTCGGTTAACTTTTATACTTCTTTAGTGTTTCGAAGGAATGACGCGTCGACCACTCTTACACCTCTGGATTGGCTTTTATCCCCTTCAGGGTTAGGAGGTAGCCCAAAAAATTTGTCTGTTGACTCCTTGATGGAGCACTTGAGTGAGTTAAACCTCATGTTAAATTTTTTTAAGTGACTTGAGTGGGTTAAATCTCATGTTAAATTTTTTTAAGTGTTTCGAATGTTTCTTTTAAATCTTTTATATGTTGCTCGGTCTTTTATTTTTTACGAGCACATCATCTACATACATCTCAATGTTTTTTTCTCTTTTTACTTAAAAAAATATTACATCCATCATCCATTAGTATGTTGCTCCATCATTTTTCAGCATGAAGAACATGCCGCTCAGTTGATGTAGACTGACTGTCGACCCTTAATCCTTGATGAGGAGCACCTGTCAGCAGAGCAAAACTAGACTATCGAGCAGATGGTGGATCACCATGTCTATAAGACTCTTTTCTGAATTGTTAATTATTGATCCCTGATAAGGAGCCTCAAGAGCATCCAAGGGATGGTTAGTGATTTTGAGAAATTGGCCATCCAAAATTACTAGCCAATTTTGCCTTATCTAATTAGAAACTTGAATAGAGATTAAGATCCTCCACAATTACCTACATAACTTAACTATTCCAACCATCCAATCCACTTTGGATGGCCAATATAACCAAAGGAATTTGAGTGAATAAGATGTGTAATTGAACAATTTTTGGTCAGATTTTAGTTTCTTCAAGTCACCAGGTTGCTCCCTCTGATGGCTTTGCTGCACTCCTTGATACTGCTTAGTACAATCTTGATTTTGTTAGATTTTTGTAAGTACTTCACAGAACTGAGAGCCATAAAATGTTCAGAACTCTTTGGAAATAATTTGAGAATTTTCTTGAAAGAAGGGAAACTTGTTCTGCAGTTTCCATTTCAATTTTAAGTTGTAATTGGTGTTATTAGTCTTCGTGGAAATCCTTACACTGTGTTTTCTCACCTTTTTTTGACATTTGGCGCACTTGCCTGTATAGAGATTATCTCTTATGGTGCTATGTGAGTGCATACCATGCCTTTCATGCTCTTTTTTTTCCAGGTTATTTTTTTCCTATTTTCCATAACCTAGTAATTTAAGGTAGACCTGTTTGCGTTAATGTTCTCATTACTTGTACTCCTTTGATCTATCTGATAAAAGTTGTGCTAGTAAAGAATCGACCTTCTGCTGCAGGCTATGACGTAGGAAGCCACTACTGAACAGTTAGGACTTCTGGTGTTTGATTATATTGCTTTGATCATTTGCTACATAAACTATATTTTCTTTTACATGCCTATGAAGTATGCATTTGGTGGCTCTTTGGTCGCCAGTAAAAGAAGTGCATTCCATTTTTTTTGTTGGGGTTTTTAAAATTTAAATCTTTGTTTGGAAGAAAAACAAATGTAGGGAAATTCCAATGTATTTGGAATTCACTCTAGTTCATATTTAATCTATGTGAAATTGGTTGGATTTGGGCAAATTTCAAATACACTTTTTTTGTGTAAGTTGATGCAACTGCCCACGGCTGCATGCACCACAGCCTGCCCCCTTCACTGTTGTCCATTGGCTATCACCCCCGCCCCCCCCCCCCCCCCCACCCCCCTCCTCTTTAATGGCAATTAGCCTCTGTCGGTCTCCACCGCCGTACTTTATAGGTTTATTTTACATTAAATTTATTTTTCTTTAGATTATATAGAGTCGTCTTGGATGGTTTGGTCACATTAAACGTTGACCATCTGATGATCTGATTATGAGTATAGATGTTTTAGATTTGATTTATGTTAAGAAAGGTAGAGGTAGAATTAAAAAGACTTGGGCATGTTGTATAAAAAATGATTTTAATCTATTAAATGAAGGTTTGACACTCAATAGGACACATTGGATTCATGTAGTGGACCTCACCTGGTGGGATAAAGGCTTGTTGCTGTTGTAAACTAAACAAGAAATTTTGAAGTCCAGCATTTATTTTACACTGAACTAAATAATCCTAAAATATTTCAAATATAATACATTACTTTAACACTGCATTGTTTTTTTCATCATCAAAACAAACAGCCCCTTAGTCTTATCTTTAGCTTTGCATAAGTGGATCCATTTGGTTGGATGAAATTGTAAAGCCTCATAATTTTTTAGTAACTAGGAATAATGAGTCTTCTGGTTCCAAGCGCTTCTTGTTTTTTGGCAGATGTAAATCAGTTGTTAGTTCTCATATATTCTTATTTAAGATGGACATGATGGCATGCCGTATAACTATTTTGCTTCCACAGCCATATTAATAGAAGCCTCTTACCTCCTCCTTTGTAAGGTGAGGGCAATACCACGAGCTAAAGTTATGCATAACATAAATATGCTTGTTTGTATGATATATAATACATACAATATATATGTCATAAATACATAAATATACATAAATTCATGTATTTTATGTGTATTTATGCAGTAAGAAACACTCATACAAGTTCATGTATTATATATCAAGTTAATTTCAAGCAGAATCAAACTAATTTGAGCTAGTCATCTTTGGGTCAAACAAACCAATTTCAATTTTGAGTCAATTAAAAGTCAAGTGATTGTTGAGTGAATTAAAATTTTGGACATAATTATAGCCCTAAGTGTATGCTGTGCAAAATGAGTTAAAAGTTTATGTAACTCCCAGTAGGAAGGGAGATAAAGGACTATAAAGATGAGCCCAAATAATTGGAGTAAGGCTATTGATAATGCTGTGATGTTGTATGGTGATTCCTTTTTGGCTCTTTCATGATGTACTCAATCAAACATAAAGTAAACAATTCTAGAAACAAATTTTAACCTTCATGTAACCAAATTGCTGAAACAGATTTTAATCTTCATGTAACCAAATTGCTCCCTACCTTGGAAGTCCTTTGATCTCATATTTTATTCTAGCATTTTAATTCAAATATTTTAAAATCCCCTTCTTTCTTGAATCACTTCCTGAATGTCATTCATAAATTGAAAATTTTATTACAGAAGCTACTCCGAAGACGATTATGCGAACAATGGGTGTAAAGGGACTTACACTTTTTCATCTTAAGAGCCATCTTCAGGTAGTTATGCAACATTTTACTGTGAGTCGCTTCTAAGTTTCCTGCTTTGCTTCTAGTGGCTTTGCCAAAATTGGAATATAAAAATGTCTGCTTTTTGGTTTTCTGTACCATTATTTTCTTATTCTATGTTTTATTTCGTGCCCAGAAGTACAGATTGGGGAAGCAATCTGGCAAAGAAATGACAGAGCAACCTAAAGATGGTAATTTACACATTAACTGTCCTAGTTTTCTGGCAGCTTTTGGCTATTTTACAACTTTTGCTTACTCCTCCCCTACGCACATTTCTTTGAGCAGTTTTTGTTTGATTTGTTGTGACAGGACGAACATAACCCATTTTGATTTTTTGTTTGACTTTTAAACTCTAATGAAGCTCCAATTTTAAAAATTACTAGTATCATAGAATTGATTGGGGTTCTAAATTGGGAAAATTGTTAAGAAAAGACATGTCCAGTGATATTTACTTGATTTATATTTGCTGTGTGTTATTTATATGGAATTCACACTCATCTTCCTCTGGTTTTATCATTTTATTGAACTTTCATTTCTTTTTATTGATATCTGCTTTGCTTGAAATTATACCGTTATACATTTGAATTCAAGGAAAGTAATGTAACCAGGAAGCACTATTTGAGTCTAATAATTTAATGCTGAATGTGCCATTCTAGAAACTATATTTTTGCATTGCACCAAATAAAATTACATGAAATACAATGTTTCTAAGTCTTACGTGCTACATCTACTAGAACATAACTGAGACTATTAGTTGCTATTTCATCTGGTATTTTAATTTCTGCTCCTGCCTTTTGGAAGTTCCAGGTAGCAGTTCATTGTCTCCAAGAATGCCTACTCCTGATATCAATGAGTAAGATGACAGTTCCTTCTTCTTACAAGAACTATTATGTTTGTGAATTAGTCCCGAGTCATTTTGTTAATTCAATTAAATTTTCATGGGTGTTTAACACACAACACACCAAAAAAAAAAAACATTAATGGTTCATGCCCAAGTTTGGAGTTGATTAACGTTTCAAAGGATTGTAATTGTAGGAATCAGGAAGTTAAAGAGGCTTTGAGAGCACAGATGGAGGTGCAAAAAAGACTACATGAGCAAGTCGAGGTACAACTCTGCCGGTTATATATTCTCAGTTTTCTTTGTCAATTTTCCTTTATGTTTCATGTTTCATGTTTCATGATGCCTTTTTCACGTGATATTCCCTAATTGCTTTAATCAGTGCAATATAATACAGGATAGATTATTTATAGGTCCTTGAGATTTTTCTCATCCTCCTTTTTAATTAACAAATGAAAACTAAACTTATTGGCCCATTAGCTTCAAAACATTTTTAATAATCCTCAAAAGCTTAGCTGAAGAGCAGCGTAGGGATTGACCTTTGTTTTGGGAAAAAAAAAACTTTTTAATAATTATTTATACTTAAGAGAGAGAGAGAGAGAGAGAGAGAGAGAGAGAGAGAGAGAGAGAGAGCAGGCAATCAATGGTGACTGGTCTTGGAAATTTTTAAGGACCGTGAAATATTTTTTATCCCATCAGAACTTTTGATAGGTTGGTAATAGAAAAGTTTAAAATTGTACAATTTAATATTGAGATGTTTTTCTTGTCCGTGTGATGTGGCATAAATTTTGAGCATTTTTAGGCGTAAGTTTCAAAATCAACAAATTGCGCTAAACAAGATGTATTGTATTAAGCTCAAAATATTTAGTAAGAAATAACATATTATTATCCTAGCCCATTAATAGATTGAAATGTAATATATTAATATTCTACTATGATAAAAGTAATAAATTGTTTAAAATTAGAATTTACATGTTAGCATCCAAACATTTAATCCTGAAATAAGTAGAGTTTTACAAATATCAAAGTCCGACCTAAAAATATAATAATTCAAAATAAGTTTGATACAAATAGTCGCTCTCACACTCTTACTGTTACCCATAGGGCTGTCAATTTGGCTCGTTGTTTGTGAACAGCTCGTGTTCGATTTGTTAAGCAGCTCGTGTTCGGCTCGTTCGTTAAGCCTAACGAGCCGAACACGAACAAATTTTTAAGCTCGAAATGTAAACGAGTCGAACACGAACAAAGTTTGTTCGCTCGTGTTCGGCTCAAATTGGCTCGAAAATAAATATATATAAATATACATAATACATATTCATAAAATTAAATATTATAAATTATAA
>NEWO01000155.1:47741-65152 GCA_003013225.1 Phalaenopsis aphrodite | reverse complement strand
TTAATTTATAAGCACTCTTTCCAACCCATTGTATAATTTTATATAGTCTCGTTTTTCTAGTAGTCTATTTCTCAAGGATTCATGTAAGAAACTTTTCAGGCTCAAGACGAATCTTATCGCAGGGATTGAATTGCACATATATTCGATTAACATATACAGTTGACTTACAATGTTCAAATTTATGAGTAAGTTCCATAAAAATATCTTATGCAGTCTCCCTAAAATCCCTGCAAACAGGAAGAGTTGAGTATCAATACATCTCTTAAACCTTCTAAAGCACAAAATTTTCTAAAAATAAAAATAAAAATAAAAACGTGTTCATGACAAAGACCTAGCTTGATTCATGGAAAATTGTTAGTAAATAGAAAATTTACTAACAAATTCATGCAAAATACCTAGCTTGATTCATGGCACGTGGTAGATCATTGCTCAAACCAGCTCATATAGAAAAGACCTAATTTCAGCCACTTTCAAATATAACTGTTTCAATCACATTTTCTCCAATAAATTTGCAAGCTTGTGCCAACAACAGTGATTGAAAGCTTAAGAGTACCTTTGGTGCATCAATATAGTAATTTACATTTTGAAACGTCATGGTTAATGGATTGAATTGTATGACCATCCTCCCTGGAACAAATATAAAGCACAAATGTGATTAGAGGTTGTACTCCTAGTGATAGCCAATAGAATATTCTTTTATAGTTTAGACCTTAACTTTTCAAGACTTGCTCACCCATTTGTTCGACTCTTGTTTAGCATTACTATCACAGTTTTCTGCATTTTTTTATATTCTTATCTTAAAATGATTGCAAACATGTGTTGCCTTCCAAAATTACGAGTAAAAATAACCATCTAAGGCATCATTTCATATTCTTATCTTAAAATGGTTACAAACTTGTGTTGCCTTCCAAAATTAAGAGTAAGAATAATCTTAAAGCATCATTTCATATTTTTATCTTAAAATGGTTGCAAATTATGTTGCCTTTCAAAATTAAGAGTAAGAATAATCATCTAAGACATCATTTCATATTTTTATCCTAAAATGGTTGCAAACTTGTGTTGCCTTCCAAAATTAAAAGCAAGAATAATCATATAAGACAACATTTTAAATAAGAAAAATTTCTTCTCCACGTGATTTATACTACATAGCATTTGATGATCTGCATCAGTCATGTACATGTCATTTTAATATAGATATGAATCATATCTAGCATGCAAATAGAGAGATGTCCAAGGTAACCATCCTTTAAGAACATCTGAGTAGAAGAAAGTAAAGAAGAGAGGAGTTGAAGACTGAATATATTGTTAGAAGCTAAAAATGGTTAGAATATACGATCAGCTTAAGGAAAATATGAAAATTGTAGGCTTATTCAAACAAGATGTCCACACCCTATGCTAGATTAGCATTATATCTTAGAACTCATGACAAAGAATATCAGCTTGCCCAAAGCTCAGAGTAAGCAAAAAGTATAATTTCATCAACAAAGTAAAATGTATAATTTCATCAACAAAACATAAAGTTTAGCTTGCCCAAAACTCAACTAGAAGATGTGGCTTGAAGTTGTTTCTCCATCAATCTACTCGGGTAAAGTCACCTGAAGGTGGTCCTCTTCCATTAATTCTTGCTGGAACAAAAGATATATAAAAAAATAAATGAGAACAACATAAAATTAAAAGGTTGACATATGCTAAAAACTAATTTTTGAGAGATTTTTAAGCCTATGAATAGTCTTCTTATGTTGGAATAAGAAAACATAAACTAATTGTTGAGACTAATTGTTGAGGGAACATAAGTGATAAGAACTAATTGTTGAGAGAAAATTATCAACTAAGTTTTAAAATTACTTGTGGAAGATCTAATCCAGCTAGAAGTGCATATTAATGCATTCACCGTATTTGCCGAGAGCGAGCTTCTATAATCACTAAGAACTCTTCCACCGGTACTAAATGCTGATTCTGAAGCAAATGTTGTTATTGTGATTGATAGTATATCTCTAGCCATTTTGGACAAGAAATGATATTTGAGAGTGTTTAACTTCCACCACTCTAGAATATCAAATTTCTCATTTTGATTTGACAAGTAAAGACCCTCCTCTAGATAAACTTGTAGATCTGATTTTGATGGTTGAATAGAACTAGATGAAACAATAAAATTAGTAAATGCGAACATGCAATCAAAACTTTATGGATTAATGGAATCACTTGACAACTTTGATGAAACATTGCGACTCGTAGAACTGGAACTTGCAATATCACTCGCGTAAGTATTGTAAATTTCCCACAAAACATCTTCAACTTGTTGAATTTTTTAGTCTAACTCAACAGATGTATATATATTTGCAAAACTAAACTATATAAACTTAATTTTCAAGCGAGGGTCTAAAACAGCTGCGATAGACATTAAGAGATTACATTCACCTCAATATTTATCAAATTTACCTCTCATTGTAAAAGTCATGTTTCTCTTAAACTCATTAGAAGAAGATGACTCATCTAGCAACAATTTCTTTATATGCATCACAGCGGGTAGAAATATATTTGAAGTGGGGTAGGAAAAACCTGAAATCATTTTTGTCACATTATTAAAAACAACAAGAAATTTTCTGATTTTTTCATATCTTTTCCAATCTGAATCTGAAGGCAACAAACTGAAATTATTATCTCGATCAGCAAAGTGAGTGAACACATTACGAAAAATAAGAGCAGATTCAAGCATTAAGAATGTTGAGTTCCATCTCGTCGGAACATCAATGCACAAACCATTTGTTGTTGATATCCCTAATTGTTTGGCCATGTCAATGAACTTATGCAACATTGCCAGCGATTTCTTTATATATTTGATAGTCTCTCTGATATTATAAATGATGCTTGAATATCTTTTAAGCAACCTTGCACCATAATATTTAGAATATGCGCACAGCAACGAACATGAAAAAAATGCCCCTTAAAATGTAGTTTCCCTCTTGCCATAAAATTTGAATGAAGCAAGCTAGCAACAACATCATTATTACTAGCATTGTCTAAAGTGATAGTAGATATTTTACCTTGTATCTTCCAATTTAATAAATAATAAATTACAAATGAATGTACCAGCATGAGGATGATCCAATTCAATGAAATTGATGATTTGTTTTTTAATCTTCCAAAAATGATCAATAAAGTGAGCAGTTAGACACATATAGCCGATTATTTGATTTGAAGTCCAACAATCAGATGTTAATGAAAACCTATGAATATCCCTAAATTGTTTATTTGACTTCTCTTTCTCAAACTCAAAAATTTTTATACAATCATTTTTTATTGTATTCCTTGAAACTTTCTCATAATTATGGTTCAAGGATTTCAATAGAATATTAAACCATGTATGCTCAACAATATTAAACATGATTGTATGAAGATATTTCCAAAAATGATTGTATGAAGAATATTTCCAAAATGATTATAGTGCATGAGTATCCGTTTAATATTGTTGAGCATACATGGTTTAATATTCTATTGAAATCCTTGAACCCTAATTATGAGAAAGTTTCAAGAAATACAAAAAAAAATGATTGTATGAAGATTTTTGAGTTTGAGAAAGAGAAATAAAAAAAACAATTTAGGGATATTCGTAGGTTTTCATTAACATCTGATTGTTGGACTTCAAATCAAATAATCGGCTATATGTGTCTAACTGCTCACTATATTGATCATTTTTAGAAGATTAAAAAACGAATCATCAATTTCATTGAATTGGATCCTCCTCATGCTGGTACATTAATTTGTGATGACATTTCTCATTGTTTATTAAATTGGAAGATACAAGATAAAATATCTACTATC
This sequence comes from Phalaenopsis aphrodite, assembly GCA_003013225.1. Classification (NCBI taxonomy): domain Eukaryota; kingdom Viridiplantae; phylum Streptophyta; class Magnoliopsida; order Asparagales; family Orchidaceae; genus Phalaenopsis; species Phalaenopsis aphrodite. The sequence goes on along the minus strand of NEWO01000155.1, from coordinate 61,330 downwards.
ACTTTAGACAATGCTAGTAATAATGATGTTGTTGCTAGCTTGCTTCATTCAAATTTTATGGCAAGAGAGAAACTACATTTTAAGGGGCATTTTTTTCATGTTCGTTGTTGTGCGCATATTCTAAATATTATGGTGCAAGGTTGCTTAAAAGATATTCAATACATCATTTATAATATCAGAGAGACTATCAAATATATAAAGAAATCGCCGACAATGTTGCCGACAATGTTGCATAAGTTCATTGACATAGCCAAATAATTAGGGATATCAACAACAAATAGTTTGTGCATTGATGTTCCAACAAAATGGAACTCAATATTCTTAATGCTTGAATCTGCTCTTATTTTTTGTAATGTGTTAACTCACTTTGCTAATCAAGATAATAATTTCAGTTGGTTGCCTTCAAATTCAGATTGGAAAAGATATGAAAAAATCAGAAAATTTCTTGTTGTTTTTAATAATGTGACAAAAATAATTTCAGGTTCTTCCTATCCCGCTTCAAATATTTTTCTACCCGCTGTGATGCATATAAAGAAATTGTTGCTAGATGAATCATCTTCTAATGAGTTTAAGAGAAACATGACTTTTATAATGAGAGGTAAATTTGATAAATATTGAGGTGAATGTAATCTCTTAATGTCTATCGCAGCTCTTTTAGACCATCGCTTGAAAATTAAGTTTATATAGTTTAGTTTTGCAAATATATATACATCTGTTGAGTTAGACTAAAAAATTCAACAAGTTGAAGATGTTTTGTGGGAAATTTACAATACTTACGCGAGTGATATTGCATGTTCCAGTTCTACGAGTTGCAATGTTTCATCAAAGTTGTCAAGTGATTCCGTTAATCCATAAAGTTTTGATTGCATGTTCGCATTTACTAATTTTGTTGTTTCATCTGGTTCTATTCAACCATCAAAATCAGATCTACAAGTTTATCTAGAGGAGGGTCTTTACTTGTCAAATCAAAATGAGAAATTTGATATTCTAGAGTGGTGGAAGTTAAACACTCTCAAATATCATTTCTTGTCCAAAATGGCTAGAGATATACTATCAATCACAATAACAACATTTGCTTCAGAATCAGCATTTAGTACCGGTGGAAGAGTTCTTAGTGATTATAGAAGCTCGCTCTCGGCAAATACGGTGAATGCATTAATATGCACTTCTAGCTGGATTAGATCTTCCACAAGTAATTTTAAAACTTAGTTGATAATTTTCTCTCAACAATTAGTTCTTATCACTTATGTTCCCTCAACAATTAGTCTCAACAATTAGTTTATGTTTTCTTATTCCAACATAAGAAGACTATTCATAGGCTTAAAAATCTCTCAAAAATTAGTTTTTAGCGTATGTTAACCTTTTAATTTTATGTTCTTCTCATTTATTTTTTTATATATCTTTTGTTCCAGCAAGAATTAATGGAAGAGGACCACCTTCAGGTGACTTTACCCGAGTAGATTGATGGAGAAACAACTTCAAGCCACATCTTCTAGTTGAGTTTTGGGCAAGCTAAACTTTATGTTTTGTTGATGAAATTATACATTTTACTTTGTTGATGAAATTATACTTTTTGCTTACTCTGAGCTTTGGGCAAGCTGATATTCTTTGTCATGAGTTCTAAGATATAATGCTAATCTAGCATAGGGTGTGGACATCTTGTTTGAATAAGCCTACAATTTTCATATTTTCCTTAAGCTGATCGTATATTCTAACCATTTTTAGCTTCTAACAATATATTCAGTCTTGAACTCGTCTCTTCTTTACTTTCTCCTACTCAGATGTTGCTCTTAAAGGATGATTACCTTGGACATCTCTCTATTTGCATGCTAAATGTGATTCATATCTATATTAAAATGACATGTACATGACTGATGCGGATCATCAAATGCTATGTAGTATAAATCACGTGGAGAAGTTTTTCTTATTTAAAATGTTGTCTTATATGATTATTCTTGTTCTTAATTTTGGAAGACAACACATGTTTGCAACCATTTTAGGATAAAAATGTGAAATGATGCTTTAAATGATTATTCTTACTCTTAATTTTGGAAGACAACATAATTTGCAACCATTTTAAGATAAGAATATGAAATGATGCTTTAAGATTAATCTTACTCTTAATTTTGGAAGGCAACACAAGCTTGCAACCATTTTAAGATAAGAATATGAAATGTTGCCTTAGATGGTTATTCTTACTCGTAATTTTGGAAGGCAACTCATGTTTGCAACCATTTTAAGATAAGAATATAAAAAAGTGCAGAAGACTGATAGTTATGCTAAACAAGAGTCGAACAAATGGGCGATCAAGTCTTGAAAAGTTAAGGTCTAAACTACAAAGGAATATTCTGTTGGCTATCACTAGGAGTATAATCTCTAATCACATTTATGCTTTATATTTGTTGCAGGGACGATTGTCATATCATTCAATCCATTAACCATGACGTTTCAAAATGTAAATTACTACATTGATGCACCAAAGATACTCTAAAGCTTTCAATCACTGTTGTTGGCACAAACTTGTAAATTTATTGGAGAAAATGTGATTGAAACAGTTATATTTGAAAGTGGCTGAAATTAGGTCTTTTCCATATGAGCTGGTTTGAGCAATGATCTATCACGTGCCATGAATCAAGCTAGGTCTTTTCCATGAATTTACTAGTAAATTTTCTATTTACTAACAATTTTCCATGAATCAAGCTAGGTCTTTGCCATGAACACGTTTTTATTTTTGGAAAATTTTGTGCTTTAGAAGGTTTAAGAGATGTATTGATACTCAACTCTTCTTGTTTGCAGGGATTTTAGGGAGACTGCATAAGATATTTTTATAGAACTTACTCATAAATTTGAACATTGTAAGTCAACTGTATATGTTAATTGAATATATGTGCAATTCAATACCTGTGATAAGATTCGTCTTGAGCCTAAAAAGTTTCTTACATGAATCCTTGAGAAATAGACTACTAGAAAAATGAGACTATATAAAATTATACAATGGGTTGGAAAAAGTGCTTATAAATTAAAAGTTTAGGTGCTAGATATATAAATACATGAAAAAATTGAGTGTCATACATGCAAATAAGTTTATGTTCTTCTACGACACAATAATTTAGATGCACGCCAAACTTATAGTTAGCCATGTATAGTAACCTCATACAAATGACATCTAAATCTGCATTCACTAAATGCTATACCACAGGCTTTGGAGTATGTTTTATTTCTTACCTTAATGCTAATTTTCAATTGTATGTTTCTCATAATGCAGGATGTTTCTCTCGTGTCTGCACTTTTGTCTCTACAAAAGGAAGCCCTGGTAAAGGTTTGATTTGAAGATAGTTTCAATAGTGGCAATCTACCTTAAAATTTGCACAATTCAAACATTTATTTGTTAAATATAAAGAAATTTTGTTTCCTTATGTTGGCTTAGGATAAACCAACATTTCTTAAAACCTTATTCATTGAAGTTGAAGTCAATGCATTTTCATTTTTGTTATTCTTAAAGCTTCAAATTTTAAATTTATGCTTTTTCATAAGAGGAATTTTCATATTTACTTATCTAACACCTAAACTTTAATATTTATACCACCCAAATCATTCATATCACATCAAACATACTACCTTTTTTTAACTTAATACATAGGAATCGAGTGGTATGCGTGCAAATCATCCTAATTTTTTTTTTCATTTTCTTTCATTTAATAACAAGCTCAATGAGCAATTTTTCGGAGTTGCTTCATACTCTGGATAAACTAGTCTTGATTTGAACAGGGCTAGCTTCTTTTCATCTGCAATTAATTAATTACATGTTAAAACTGCATTTGGTCAACTAATTAACTGATTTTATCACCTAACCACAACTGACCTCAATCATATGTAAATTCAAAAGAGTAGTTAAAGATGATATTAAGAAATACGTAAGCACTTAAAATAGTCTTTACATACTCTTTGTTTAACATAGTTTAATAAATGGAGGTAATAAAATATTAAATTAATAATAAATATATATATTTGAAATTTAAAAAGCTGACTTTTATTTATAGAAAATATATTTATAATTTCTCATTAATCATTCTTTGCTTTGTAACAGTAACCTTGGTTTGACATCTAATGTTATATCAATAGCTTGCTTTAGGGGGGTTCAACAAACCCGCAGAAAGTTAGTATGTACCTAAACCACTATATATTTATTTATACCAAATCATTATCAGATGTACAAATCAACTATACTTTCTCTTTCTTTTTTCTCTTCATATTTTATTTAATTAATGAGATGAAAAGATTGCCATAAATGAAATGATGCAGCTGATTTACCAATCACAAGGAGCTCAAATTCAAGATCTGAAACAAGAGAACTCTGAAGACGATAGTTATGCCTGCAGCACCAGTTCATGGAGTCAGACTAACAATTTCTCGTGATACTTCAAGTTTCAACAACGATATGTTGAATTTCACTAACAAGAAGGCAGAGAGAAAACATGAACTTAAGAACAACAACCGGGAAAGAACTAGTGCAATTCTTGCTCCAAGAAAACATGAACTTAAGAACAACAACCGGGAAAGAACTAGTGCAATTCTTGCTCCAATGGTGTGCGCTCTAGGTTTACAGAAATTAGTTTTAGTAATTTGAGTTGTATGTAAAGCCTAAGAAGATTTAAATGTTCAATACAATTATTTTTAGATTTAGATTTTTATTTTAAGATTTTTATTTGTATTTTTTTTACTCTTGTTTAGTTTGTACATTTTAAAATTTGTAATAAATTGATTCTTATTTTTTAAGTTTTTGCCAAATAATGTTAATATTCTTGTATAAAATTTTGTAATCAATTTTTTAAAGTTTTTTGAATTCATTATTTTTTTAAGTTAATAAATTTCTGAATTTTTGTATGAAATTTGTCCTTGAAACATTTTTAGACAAAATTATTATTATTATTTTTTAAAATAATATTTATTAAATAATTTTATATTCTAACGAGACATTTTCAAGCCGAACACGAGCCAAACACGAACATGAAAATGTTATTCGAGCCGAACACGAACACACTGTTCATGAGCCATTTCGAACACGAGCCGATTTCGAACACGAGCCAGATTAGAGCGAGCCGAACATGAGCCGGGCCTGGGCTTGCTCAGGCTCGACTCGTTTACAGTTACCCATTAAAGCAATAACATAACAAACCACTAAGTTTAGAATTTTAAAATTCAAAAGTTTTTATCAATTCTATCATTTAATGAATCCTTATTAGAATCGTCAGCATAATGATTTGCTTCCTCTCTTTCCTCATCATTACTTGTTTCTGTTTTTCTCATTTCTCCTCATTTTAAATTTTAATCATATTCATCTTGTCTAATAATATTAATTAATCAGAATATTTATTTGATTTTAAAGCACGGACTACATTGAAAGTAACAATTTTAATTACATCTTCAGTTATGTATTATATGGATAACATATGTTTTTTATGGGTACTTTACTTATTTTTAGTAAAAAAAAAAACTTAGGTCTTATTGTGTAAACCTCATCAAAATTGAGGCAAAGAGAGGCTTGAGGCGGGCCTCACATTATGTGGGATGTGTGCTTCACGTAGTACCCACAAAAACATAAGCTTTATTCTGAAAATTTAAAAAAGTGTTGAGATTAGGGCTATCAAAACGGCTCGTTGTTCTCGAACAGCTCATGTTCGGCTTGTTAAGAAGCTCGTGTTTGACTCGTTCGCTAAGTTAACAATATGAACACGGACAAATATTTGTTTGTTCGTGTTCGGCTTGTTTTGACTCGAAATACTACTAATCAATTATATCTTTGATGAGTAGTATTTTTTAAAAATTTAGTTGACTACAACGCTACAAAGATTTATAATCAATTAAAATTATTAATGAAGAAAATAAAATAAAAATTATTAAATTAAATTCAAATAATGTTTTAAATCTTGCCCCAATCCTTAACATCTTATGGCTATGTGATTAGGGTTATCAAAATAACTCTTTGTTCGTGAATGGCTCGTGTTCGGCTCGTTAAGCAAACGAGCCGAACACGAACACACTTTTTGAGCTCGAAATATAAACGAGCCGAACACACTCCTAGTTGAGATGATCCTCATATTGCACAAATCTAAATCATGGGTAAACGATTGTTTGATTGGATGTTTAATGAGTGTGAAGTGAAAGATAGCAGAGTCTTCAATTTTTTTTTTTATTTTTTGTACAAAGTAAAATGAGTCTAAAGAAACTTTCCAAACATTTAAAATACATCAAAAGAAAATTTTTCCCTACAATAGGAACTCCTTTGAATAGAAAAATAAATACATTGCATAACTCGACCCAACTAGCCCTCATATAGTTACCCTATTCGAGCTTAGCTTGAGCTTGGTTCATGTACGGTCTAATCGAGCTTAGTAACGAGCATCCCATTCAATAAAATAAACGTGCTCTAATCGAGCCTTAATTTAGAATTAATTGACCCTTATTCAAGTTTTATATGAGCAGTTTGTTCATATCAAACAATGCTCTTTAAACCTAAAAATAAACATTTAAATGATAGTATTTATAAATGTGCTGTAATTGAGCCTTGATCAAGCTTGTTCACAAATTTTCTTGTGAGTTTTAAATGATATTATTCATGAACATAAATAAATAAAAAAACAAGCTATTCAAGCTTGTTCATTAAGTAATCAAGTACCTATGAAACCATTCAAGCTCGTTTAATCATAAACGAGCTTTTATTGTGCCGGGCCACGGGTAGCTTGCCAAATGTCTGATTCATTTACAGCCCTAAGCATAATTAGTAGCTATTTCAAGGTTTTGGAACATAATTAGTCCAGAAGTTATCTAATTAAGAATAAAGATCATTGTTAAACTGGAAAAGCAGTATTACTTTTTACAGTGAGTTATTTCTGGTCTCTTTGATATTGTTACGGTATTACTAAATGCCGCCTCCTACTTTACAAGTTAGTTCATCTTTCAGTGCTACTTAAGTGGTTGAGCTCAAGTTTTTTGAATTATAATTAGCTCCGCAGCTTTTTAAATTGGAATTAAGTTCTTTATTAAACTGCAAAAGAGTATTGCTTTTTACAATTTAATTATTTCTAGGCTGATTGTTGCATTATTTTCCTTCTTTTAATAAATAATTTCTGTTCAAGTTCTTCAATCCCTTGTGTTCAAATCTGATATTGATGATCTCAGTCATCTTTGGGTGGTGTTTGGCGCTTTGGCTACAATTAAGAGGTGGGTAGTGATAAAGTGAAGATGGTAGCTTTATCTATATGCGTTACAATACTTTTATTATGATTATTACACCATTTCTTATACAATTAAAAATAGAAAAAACCAGGCATCATATACCTACCGGGCACTCGAACAACCTTTAATATGTAGAGAAAGAGGCTTGCTCTCATTTGCGACGAACCAAGCAAGTAGTGGAGAAACTAAAACTTAAAGTGAGACTGGGTGTAAGCACTTAATCTCAAATTTAGGAGAGGCAAAGCTTTAGTAACATGGATAGTTACAAGAGAATTTTAAGTTTAAAGCTTTTATGTCATACTTTCTCACATATGATTTATCTCGAATTTAGAAGTGCCTTTCTCTTGCTTTTAAGTTCTACCCCTTCAAGAAATCCTCAGGGCTTGTTTGGGATCAATTTTATTTTTTGTTTTTATTTTCATTTTTTCTTTTATTTTTAAAAATATGTTTGTTTGCTGTGTTTTTTTTAATGTTTTTTTATTTCTAAAAAATAAATTAATATGTTTTTGATAACATTCAAAAGTACTTTTAAATATTTTGAGTGTTTTAAAAATAATCATACTTTAATCAAATAGTTAAATATATTTTATATCAAAGCAAAATATAAACTACACAAAATAAAAATAAAAAGAATATATAAAATAAGAAATAAAAGTGATGCTAAAAGGATCCTAGCTTGTTTTGTTTTTTTTTTTTATCCATCAAATTGAAATCCTTATCAGATTCTACTAGAATTTATAATCCTCTTTCAACAGGTTCAGAAGCACATCAAGATTCGAATGGAAGCCTATCACAACTACATAGACTCCTTGTTGGAGAAGGCCTGCAAGATCGCATCGGAGCAAATTGCATCTGGTGGTTTTAATGGGCAGCTTGGTCCATCACAAACCTCTCTCAACAAGTCTGTGTTTCAGCAGCTGCCGCTTACCGAATCTTCGCCTCACTTCAGCCATTAAAGGCTTGCTCTGAAGCTCGGTCATGGCATATTGTTTCTAGGTGAACTTTTGATTCCATTTCATTTCAAACCTTGGGTTCTAAAGTTTCATGAACTCTTAGGGGAAGAATGTCGCCTCTACTCTCTCTTCTGTCTTCTTTGTAAGGGAATTTTCTTCAGATATCTACTGGTTTCATCTGAACAAATTTCTATTATATTATATTAATTGCAATCCTTATATTTGCTTTATTGTTTTTTTTTTCATAGTTCCTCAATTTGATTTGGAGTTTATATGCATTATATTTGTTGATAAATTTGAGTTATTTAAGCAGAAGAGAAGAGGTTTAACATCTCATGTTATGCGTAGATTGACATGAATTGAGCTTAATAGCTTTGAAAACTTGTTCTTTAGTAGTTAGGTTGACTTAAAAATAATAAGGATGATATTTCTACTTGGTTCAAGATTGTCTGTGTTGCATTTCTTATTTGATATTGTATTTATTGGCCATGATAATTTTATAGAGAAATTGTTGTCGGAAGTGTTTTTTTTTTTTCTTTTTATTTGGCACAAGGAGTGCAACACATAGTTGAAAAGGGCATGTGGTTAAAAATATTAGATATTCACACACACACACACAAACATATATACATAGGAAATGGTTATTTGCATGTAAATTTGTAGCAAATTTATGGAGTATGTAGTATTAGATGAAGATGCATCTTTTTAAGTGTAGGTTTATATACCATAAAAAAATGTCAGTGTTGTTCTTATAGAGATGTAACAGTTTAGAAGAAGAATGTGACGGAAAAAATCCCTACAAAGAGATTGTCAGGTATAACAAGCCGTACGAACCAAGCTGGATGAGTCAAGACGTACAAGCTAAAGTTGACTGAGCCCGAAAGTTGAGAATGGCTAATCGATGCCGACAAAACCACTCATTTGGAAATGAATCAAGAAGATGCCTATGGGTCTTCTTGGGGCAGCTGCAACTTAATAATAAGCTGTTGTGTGGCAGCTGCCAAATGAAGCTGCTGCGTAGAAGCTACTGCAGATAAGTTTGTTGTCTGTTTGTTCTTTGTAGTTTGAAAATAACTGTGATGCAGCTGTTTCTTGACAAATGACCATTCTGCCCTTGTATAGTAATGTTGTTTGCAAAAAAACTGTTCATATCAGATTTTTCAATTCTTTTTCAGTTGATCCCACTTGTTTCTTAACTTCATCATATCTTACTCTCTATCTTTATTTTTTTAAATTTTTTTATGATATTTTATTATTCTCCTTGTTGAAATAAATTGTTGGTCTATTTTCCTTCTTGATCTCCTCGAGGAATCTGATTAAAATATCATTTTGGTATTCTTATCCTACTTTGCAGATGAACCAACTTCTTTGGTTTTAACTATTGTGTATACTAACATGAAAAAAAACTAAACAACATAAACATTTGCTATAAATAAATATTTAACACAGTTCAGAGAAAAATATTTGTGTCACAATATCCCGACGTATCCAATCTTTACTCTGGTTGACCCAACATCAAGACTTCATTAAAGATAGGTTTGTGCCCATCAAATTAAGCTTTCATTTTATGTTCATTTACTTTAAATATTCTTTCAGTTTTTGAATATTTAATATCCACAACACAATATGGGTAAACTTTCATCACAATAAATAACCCTATCAACATGGATTTAAGTTATCCGGAAAATAATTTCAATCTTGTATTATATAATAAAACTTCTTGTCCAAATACAAATTTTTTTTTAATACCTTCCGATCATGTCACTTTTTCATTTTTTTTTAAATTTTAGCATTTTTATAAGTTTCATTTCTAATCTTCTCGAGATCATTTAATTGCAATAATTGTTTATCACCACCATCTTTCAAATTAAAATTAAATTCCTTAATAGCCCAATAAGCTTTATGCTCCAGTTTCACTGGTAAGTGACAAGTTTTTCCGAAAATTAATCTATATAAGACGTTTTTACAGAAGTTTTGTATGCAGTTTTATAGGCCCATAATGCAGTATACAATCTAGTAGACCAGTCAATTCTATTATGAATTACAGTCTTTTCAAAGATTCTTTTAATTTCACGGTTAAATAATTCTGCTAGACCACTGGTCTGAGGATGATATGCGGTGGCAATCCGATGTTTAATACCATATTATTCAACTAATGTTTCAATCCTCTTATTCTTGAAATTACTTTCTTCATTCGTAATGATCACTCTTAACATTCCAAATCTGGTAAAAATATTTCTCTTTAAGAATTTTGAAACATTATGATCATCACAGCGGGGTAAAGCAACTGCTTTAATCCATTTTGAAATATAGTTATCTGCGATTAAAATATATAAGTTTCTGAAAAATGGTATAAATGATCTCATAAAATCCAAACCCCATACATAAAAAAATTCAACTTCCAATGTAAAATTTAGGGGCATTTCATTCCTTCTCGAAATATTGCCTACACACTGACATCGATCGCATGCTTTTACATAAGTATTAAAATCCAGATTATAAAATCTTGTATGAGGTTCTATCTACTCCAAAATGTCCCCCAAAATCAAAATCATGACATTTTTGAATAATTTTTTGGGTCTCTTCATAAGGTACACATCTTCGAATAACTTGGTCCTTACATTGTTTATATAAATACGGGTCATCCCAAAAGTAAAACTTTGCATTGTGTACAAATTTTTTCTGTTCTTGGTATGTCAATCCATATGTATGAGTTCACTAACGCTGAAATTAATTATGTCGGTATACCACGACACATGCCACTCAGTAATAGTATATAATTTCTCATCTGAAAAATATTCGTTAATTTCATTTTCAAGATTTAATGATTTTTCCTGCTCCAGCCTAGATAAATGATTAACTATTTGATTATCAGATCCCTTCCTATCTATTTCAAAGTCAAATTTCTGCTTCAAAAGGATCCATCTAATTAATTTTGGTTTAACGTCCTTTTGCATCCAATATCTTATAACAGAGTGATTTGTATGCACAGTACATTTAGCTTTAATGAGACATGACCTGAATTTATTTAAGGCATATACTATTGCTAATAACTCCTTCTCAGTAATGATATAATTAATTTGAGCTTCATTAAGAGTTTTACTAGTGTAGTTTATAACTTTAAAAATCTTGTCATACTTTTGCTCTAAAACTGTCCTAATTGCATAATCACTCGCATCACACATCTACTCAAATGATCTCTGATACACCTAAAATATATAGTGTTTTTAAACACATTTTTATACCTATTTTTGAGATCTTGCGCTTTGATGGAAGGTATTTTTGTGTTTTTCTTGCAGATATAGGTAAAAATGGAAAAAAAATGCTTAAGAGTGAAAAATGATCAAATTTGGAGCTAAAATGTGAAAAATTGTGCAAAAGAGTTTTGGCGCCTAAGCGCCAGATCCGACGCTTAAGCGCCAGTTAAACAGAGAAGGTCGCGCCTAAGCGCCGAGACCCTGCGCTTAAGCACCAGTGGCAGTTATTAGACGAGTAAAATCGGTTTTCACAAATTTTGAAGAGATTTTTGAGGCACCAATTGGCTTACTAGGTGGTTGTAACCACCATGGAAGAAAATTATCATGAAAGGATGCATCTCTTGGGCAAATACATCGAATCAAGACACATTTTGCAGAGGTCTCAATGCACCTCTTGGAAAACTATAAAAGACAGAAGAGAGGACTTAGAAAATAGTCCTAAAAAGGTCCGAAAAAGTGTGAGTCCTGAAAATATTGGCAAGTTTTGAAAGTTCTTTTCTGGGGAGTTAGTTCGGAGAGATTTTCAGGAACAACTTTTTATTTACTTTATCCTTTGTGTTATTTTGTTTTCAGTGATTGTAAAAGAGAAGAGATTTAAAGGAACTTCAAGAATTTGGTGGAGGACTTGAGATAAGTTTTTATCTTTTTCTTAAGACTACTTTTGGTTTTAATTGAGACTTGTTGTTGGGTTGACAATGATTTCTTCTTTTAAACTAAAATATGATTTTTTTTTTCTCTATAGATTATGAGTACTTTTCTTTATCTTTCTTTTTAAAATGATAAGTGATTAAGTTTTGGATAGAAGTTGTGGAGAGTATTGATCTTTAATGTTGGAAGAAGTTGTGATGATTTAAATCCATGCAATTCATTTACTTCTTGATTTGGCCAATCCAAATGTTAAAATTTGTTGTGAGAACATGTAAGAACCGGGCTGGTATTGTCTCAATCAAAAATTGAAAAGAATCACATGAGATTGTATGAATGAGACTGTAATTCACATGATTGAGTGCAAATAAATAATGAAATATTCATTGATGGGTGTAGAGTTAGAGGAATTTTAAGTGATAGGATAAAGTCCCCAACTTGGTTTATTGTTTTAGGTTCTGATACGAGAATGTTAGCCCCCAGGTGGAGGGAATTGAGGGAACTCTAGAGTGAGAGCTAGTATCTTCCTACCTAGCCGGTCTTCAGAACTACTCAAACTTTAAATTAGCCAATGTTCTTTATAACATCTCTAGTAAGGGTTAAAGAATATTATTGCTCCTATTTTGCATACTTCAATAACAGAATTCCTATGCTTATTACTGATTCATGATAAGAAGAAAGATATTTTCATATTAAATACTTCTCTTCTACAAAAACTTTAGTTATCTTTTTAGTTGTTACTATTTCGTTAAAATATCAAAAATACAAAAAATATTTAAATTTAAAATTCATACAAAAATCGTTTTTAGTTTAAATAATTATCTTTTTAAAAATAGAAAAACTCTCTAAAAAGTGTATATTGCATAATCTTCTCTGTGGGTTCGATATTCAGGTCTTAATCAAAAAGTTCTATATTATTTGGGAACGATACATATACTTGCGTAGCATCCAAATATAAATATATATAAATTAAAAAGTTAAATTCTTATTTTTCTTCAAAATCAAGTTTTTGGTTTTATTACAAAACAATGAAATATAAGTGAAAAATACCATCAGAACTATTGCTATATTGTGCATAAGCATTAGGTATCCAGGGATCAGTCTCCCACAATCAGTTGAAACTATAATAGGAGTGGTGATTAATTTTTCTTTTAATAACTCGAAGGCATTTAGGCACACTTGGTTAAAATCAAATTTTGAATATTTTTCTAAAAGTTGGCACAAAGACTTAGGGCCTGTTTGGCGCAGCTGCAGATTCTCAGCTTTTCAGCTGCAGCTGCGCTGCCCCAGGAAGCAGCTGTAGGAAAGCAGCTGTGGGGAAGTTGATTCTCTGTTTGGTGCAGCTGTGTGAAAATGTTGTGAGCCAGCTATTTAATGTAAAAATGACCAATCTGCCCCTGTTTGTTAAAACTGTTTAAAATATTTCGATTTATTTGTATAAATATGGGCTTAATATACATCAAGTTTATAAAAAATATTATTTTTTACTTAATTAAAT
>NEWO01000155.1:11299-23676 GCA_003013225.1 Phalaenopsis aphrodite | reverse complement strand
ATATTAAGGTAAACTTTCCTCTTTCTATGTTAAATGTAGTATCTAAGACCTGACACTATTTTATTTTTGGAAGAATGATTCCAACAAATCATCATAGTGAGGTTACAAGGGATAGAACCATCTTGAACTTCTGTATCCAACATACGAAAAAGATTGATGTAGGCTCTATTATTTATAGGAACACTCAATCTATTGCTTTTAGAGAGAATTCTAGAGGTTTAGCACACCATGCCCTGATCTTCACACTATGTGAACAGACAGAAGTTGATTATAGACCAGTGAGGAGAGGATTGAACCTCTAAAACCTATGCCAATATAAAGACTTATGAATCTCTTGTTCGATGAAGATCTAGAAGTAGGACCAGATATATTCCTTCTAATTCAGGCACTTCTAGTACCCTTACTATCCAATAACTTATGGAGCAAATGATGATCCAACAGGGAGATATTTTGAGAATGGATCATAGAATGGAAAATATGGAGGGCAGAAATGCTCACTTTGATGATTTGATAATACATAAGTTTGAATATGATGCTGCTTATGATGATGCAATGGTCAGATTCATGAGGGGTGATCACTCAGTTCAGTTTCCTACTCACCCTGTTTTTACTCCATATCAGCAGCAAAATTTGGATGTGGAAGAAGAAGAAGACGATGATTGGTGATGCTTTAGTTAGATTTTGTTTAGTTTATGTTTAATTGTACTTTATTGTTGAGACTGTTTTTTTTTTGGACTGTGATGTTTTATTTTTGTTGTATGATGTGTTCTGAACTTTAGATTTGTGAATATGCTGAAAGTTATTAGTTTTTAGCACTTTATTGGATGTATATGTAGAAAGAAAAAAAAAGAGAAAAGAAAGAAAAAAAAAAGATTGAAAATGATCCTGAAAAGAAAAAAAAAGAAAAGAAGAAAGATATGAGTAGAAGCTTGAGGAGATGTTTAATTAAAAATTGCATTCACTTGAATCAACTCAAAGAAAAAGGTTTGGCTATATTTTCTAAACTTATATTTAAGTATTAACATATTTACTAGTAAAATTTTTTGAAGTTATTTTTCATATGAATATTCTAAGTGGCTTTAATATGAATAATTTGCAATTTTTCTTGAAAAGAATAGAAAATCAAAAATCTTAGACTTGACTGCTAAATATTCTTATACATTTAGTGCTAACTAAAGTTATTTTGAATTTTTCGTAAGTGATGATATTATATTTAATGAACTAAGGTATGAAAATATAGAAGTTAAAATCTTTATCATAATTCATATTTTTATGTAGTAAAAAAGTTATTTGAGGACAAGTAACATTTAAGTTTGGGGGATTTTGATACACAAAAAATATATGCATTTTTAGACCCATATTTTATACTCCTTTTTGGTGATATTGCACTTTAATGGAAGATATTTTTTATGTTTTATTGCAGGTTGTTGTTTTTGAGGACTTGGAGCAAAAGTGATGAAATTTGGAGTCAAAATGGAGAAATTAAAAAATTGGCAGCGCCGGACTGGACGCCGACGACGCCATTTGACAGAGAAGGAGTTAAATAGATGGCCTCTGGCGCCGACAACACCAGTGTCGGTGCAGAGTCTGTTTCTAGAAGATTCGACAAATTTGGATGCTTTTTGAAGAATTTTTGGATGCACCTATTGGAGAACCGACCTAGGCTCTATTTAGGGCCAAAATTTTGATCAGAAAACCCCCCTCGCACCATTTCAAATTCTTCAACTCATTTCAGTTTTTCTCTTCATACAACTACATTCCATGCTATTTCACACCATTAATTAGTTATTATTTTTATAGTTTTGAGGTTTTATGGTGAGTTTAAGTGTGAATTCTTCTCTAAGAAGTGTTGGAGAGGAAGAGAAATGAGAGATTTCTTCTTCCTACATTTTCTAAGAGAGGCTACGAAGAATTTGCTTTGAGAAAGAGTTTCAAATAAGTGTTGTATGTTTGTTATTGTTGTATGAACTTTCTTTTATATATGAAATTTGTGTTTTGTTGTATCTTTCTCACGAAGTCTGAGTAGTTTCCTTTATCTTTCTCCATACTCTGAGATATGGTGAAATGAAGTGATAATGTGTATGTGCCAATGTTTAAATTTTTAATAAATTGTGATGGTTTTTCAACTCTGCTCTTAATTTATATTTCGATCTGACCAATTAAATTGTTAAAATATATTGTGAAACATATGATCTGAGAAATGGAGTATGAGTTCTATAACAGAGTGAAAATCACATTTAAGTCCATGAAAGAGTATTTCGTTCGTGGAATTAAGTACAAATAAATAGAAAAATATACTTTATTGGGTGTAGAATTGGAGATTTCTAGGGTGACAGACTAAAAATCCCCAATTCGATATTAGTGTTTAAAAACTAAAGCGAGAGTTAGCTATTAGGGGAATGGAAGTGGGAGCTTTGGAGTGGGAGCCAATATCCTCCTAGCATAGCCACAAATTTAGGAACTAAACCTAAGATTAGCCAATGATTTTCTATAACACTAAATCAGGGTAGAGAATTAAAATTGCTTATATTTGTCATAATACATATTTAAACCATTTATCTCATCTCATTTCACCAAAAGCTCATTGTAGTGGGAAAAATGCTTTTTCATTTTAGAAAACTTCATCACATAAACATAATTTAGTAGTTATTAATTTTAAACCTTGCTTTTAAATTCTGCTAGTAGTAAATAATTTAGCTTTGATAGTATCTTAAATATTCAAAATTAGTGACAGTAATTTCGTTTGGTTTCTGTGAGTTTCATAGTTAATTTATAATTTCAAATTTAAATCTTCCCCGTGAGATCATTATTTGAGACTTAAACAAAAAGTCTTATATTACTTGATAACGATACATATACTTGCGTAGAATCCCAATCTTAAGAGCTTAAAGTTATTATTACTAAAATACTACATCAGGTTTTTGGCACCATTGTAAAGCAGAGTTAACTTTATAAATTTAACAAAACTATATTCAACTGGGATCAATGCCTCAAATGTCTCTTCAAAATTTGAAAAAATGAATTAAATCATCAAATAACCACCATTGACGCTTAAGCGAGGGACCTCTGGCACTTAGGCGCAGCCTTCTTTGTTTCACCAGCGCTTAAGCGCCGAATCTGGCGCTTAAACGTCAAAGCACTTTTGCACCATTTTCACATTTTTGCTCCAAATTTGATCCCTTTTCACTTATTTTAGAATTTTTCATCTTTTTATTTGTACCTGAAAGAAAAACACACAAATACCTTCCATTAAAGAGTAATATCTCAAAAATAGGTATAATCTAAAAATACTATATATTTTAGGTGTATTAGTATCACCGGCTGATCCACTTTTTTGGTTTCTTAGGTGAAACGAAAGGAGGCACTGGGCGTAATAGCCATGGTAGTTATTACCTGGGTGAAGGGAAAAGTAGTTTATAGAAATAGAATAATAGTGGATTCACCACCAACATACAATGTCATCTTCGATCGACCACTTTTGAATCATTTCAGAGCCGTGGTATCTACTTACCACGTGGAAGTCAAATTCTCCGAGGATGGTGAAGTGATCTCGATCAAGGGAGATATGGAAGTCACGAGTATGCTACCTCAAGGTAGTTAGGAGTGTCAAGCACGAGTCATTTGAACTGCAGAATCAGAGAGATGGTGGTCTCAAGACTAGTGAGACCACCCGCAAAATCCTTATCTGCATGGATGAACTCTGTAAATCTTTTCTAATAAGTGACAATTTTGAGGTAAGATATTAGGGACTACTAATCCATGCACTTAGGGACCACCGTGAGATCTTCTCCTAGTCTGTTGCAGAGATGTCCAGGATATCAATTGATGTAGCGTACCACATACTAAATGTGGACCCTACAATCTGACTGATCAAGCAGAAGGTGAGTAATTCAGTAACTACATTAGCGACACACATTAAGGAAGAAGTTATGAAGCTTCAAGAAGCGGGATACATCCGAGAGGTATAATACTTCACTTTTCTCTCAAATTTTATCATGGTCTAGAAGTTTAATGAGAATTTTTGGATCTGCTTCAACTTTACTAATCTGAATAACGCTTGCCTTAAGGATGTCTACCCACTGCCAAAAATCAACCTCCTGATGGACACTACTGTGGGATACTTAGTCATGAGTTTCCTAGATGCCTTCTCTGGATACTACCATATCAAAATGCATCCGGTGGATGTCGAAAAAATCACATTCATCTTGTCTGAGGGTGTGCTTTGTTATAATATAATGCCCTTTGTGCCTAAGAATGCTGGGACAACATACCAACATTTGATTGATGTAATTTTTACAAATCAGAAAGGAAAAAAATATTGAGGTCTACATCGAGGATATCCTTGTAAAATGCTGAACGGTAGAACAACACATGAAAGACCTATAAGATATTTTTTAAACCTTAGACTAAACCACTAACGTGTACATTTAGAGCCTTCACCGACAAATTTTTAGGCTATGTTGTTGTATTCTTAGAGAAAGTCGTTAGGACAGGAATCCGTCATGGACAAATCGCCTACAAATCCAAGTGGCCTTCCTTCTAAAAACCTTAGCTCAAACCCAAATTGGTTGGAATTTGTATTTCCCCAAGCTTTGGAGTTTCCAACATTCCATGGAGGGGTTGGAGCACTTAAGATTTGTAGGATGAAAAAAAACATTGTAGCCAGTTCATCCTACAAATGGTGGAGAATTTCTCCATTGAGGAAATTGGAGGGCGAAATTCCCCATATCCTTCGCCAAAGTCAAAGGCAGTTATGTCGCACATCCATGAATTGAAACCTAGGTAACTACACGAGAGTGCTAGGATGGGTATGAGTCACTACTAGGCATTAGCATCTATGTTGCATTGTGTGCTTTGTCGTGATGAATGTTTTTTGCATTTTGCATGTTGTGTGTAGCATGTTGGTTAGACTGACCACCACACCCCTGTCAACCGTCCACTTAGGTCCGATCGACAGCCCTAGCCCGGTTAATCGACCACTTTGGTTTGATGGGCCGTCAACCCATCACTTGGGTCCAATCAGTTGCACCACCCCCTTCCCCTCTCTTCCGACCCAACTGACCCATTGGCTATGATGTCCCAGGTTGAATCCGTGATTGAAACAATGAGTTAAACGACCAATATCACTTGCATGATGTATGTTTTGCATATGCATTCACATTATGGTGCATGACTTAATTTGCATTCACACATGTGTGCATGAAAAATGTTTTTTGACTTGAATTTTGTTGAACTTATTTGTATGATACTTTGTCTTTGACTCGTGTCATATTAGGTGTCTCTTTGAGCACTAGCACCCGTAATATCTCTCCATATGTGTATCACATGTGTTTGGGGCTTGATACTTGCATGCCTTTGGTGATTGGTGGCTAGCTATTCTAGTTCATGGTGTATGAATTTTGTTAGAGGAGAATACACTCTTCACCTCTTGTGACACCATTTGGTTGCCACAAGCTATGCATGTAACTCACTCAATTCAAGCCATGCCTTAGAGCCTCTGAACCTGTTGAGTGTGCAACGTGTATGCATTTGAGTTTTGTCATTTTTCATGCTGCTTGATGATCCTCCATCATGTTTGATTCATTTGGGTAATCACAACATTGAACCTTATGTGATTCTTGCTTGCATTATTATTTGTCTACATGCTTTGGTGGTGAGCCAGACTCAGTAGGTGAGTGACCTTGTGTTGATGCGATGCTTTAATAAGCATTGTTCATTGGGTAGATCTTGGGGAGTAGTGTGAGTTAAAGCAACGAGATTATACTAGTATGATTTTGCTAAAGACCCAAGAGATCTAACTTGTGTCACATGACATGTTACATGTTTGTATTTAATGACCATATTTTAAAATAAAAATTTTCTACCTATGATATCTACTCTAATTTTAAAACTATGCTAGTATCAAGCTAGGCCATATATAAGGTCAACATTATTAAAAATCAACTTGGGGTAACGAGTGTTAGATCTCTTAGAACTTTAGGATGGGCCAAAGTCTTACAGAAGCCTTCACCTTATTCCCTTATGCAAATTTAGATACTATGTTAGAACACTACATTAGATGGTATTCTAGGCCAAGGATTACGATGATATACAATCTTTTTTGATGTCCTGACAATAGTTTTCTACTTGTTTGGTTGTTCTAGCTAGGCATCACCTTTTGTGCTTTTGGTGTGCTTGCAAGTTTACAGATTTTGAAACGTGTGCAAAAGTATATTAGATCGATTTTCTTACAGGGAGCTATGGCCAAAATACACACACAAATGTGTAATAGAGAGGATCATGTAATGATTTATATATTAATTCTTTTTTTAGGTGCTGATAAGCTCCTCTCACCAGACATGACTCATATGTGTTGTATGTAGATAACTATATCTTCTAACCTTGTTTTCATGTAGGCCAAGTCTTTTTTTTTTAAATTTTTCTATGTATTTTTTAAAGTCCTTAAGAAAGTTTTATATTAGAAATAAGGTATGAGCATGGGTTTTGAGGCACCAGTTGGGCAAAACCACATGATAGGGACCATGAGCTGCTTGCTCGTGTCCTGTACCTTACTTCTAAATCTCAGTGATGTATAAAATTCAGACCAGACATGTACTTATGCAGTTCCTAACCGTTTTTTTCTATTTCTGTGATATGTTGTCTACCCATTGACATTAACCTTTTTTATTATTTATACTTGGTGTTTCCTTTACTTTTTCTACGTCATGCTTGTATGCTTGAAATTGATTTCAACCTTTTTGGCTTGTAACTTTATTTGGTAATCATGCAAATCACCTAGGCTTATTAAGGATCATAAAATTTTAAACTTTCTACAAAAGATTAAGACTAAATTAGATTTAGGGTTAAAATATTCAGGACTTTCAAACCCATACTTTTTACTTTTTTGCATGGCCTTTGGGCCAGTTTTTAAATGGTAGGAATGCATGACTATAAACCCCACCATACATAATACGAGCCCCACGATTAGATTAGATAATTGCATTAAATTGCATGTCCCGAGGATAAGTCTCTGTGCTTCTTCAACCCGAATAGTCCAACATAAGTTTTTATACTTAGGTGGTTGTCTAGTACGATTAGGATGTTAGAGGCTTTCTCGGCCCAGATGGGAAGTAAGTCATTTGTTGATAGTGTTCTCAACATTGTAGCTAGACCTTTATTTTTCCTTCATTCCAATGGCTTCCTTGCCATTTCAATAGGTATAAGTCCCATCTCTTGTGCTTTATCTGCATAGAATATTAGGATTAGAGTTTCCTTCCTTTTGATCTTAGAGCTGTTGAGGCTCCCTTGAAATACGCAATTCATGGATTGCTGACAATGGGCCTCTGGTTGTGTTCGATCGAATACCTTCACGACCAGGTAGACTTAGAGTCTTAGTGTCTTGGAATGTCGGACTCGTGGTATCTTGATCTGAATACCTCTACTTTATTAGGATTACTCTTCCCTTCCTTTTTTGAGCCATATCATCCTTTGTGACTTTGTTGATGTCTTCTTGATTGCCCCTACTGCCGATAGGCAAGCTGTCCCTTTGGGTTATGGTGAATCACCCTCTGCCCTTATGCCCTAATGAGCTGTGAAGCATAGGGATGTTTTTGTCAAGTCGACCTGGTTATTTCTCTGGGCCTTGCTTATCAACATGTCACCGTTTACTTGTAGTTTTGAGGGACTCGCTCTGTCCTATGTGGTTCAGTATAGACTCCCGAGGCAGTGAAATGCTTCTAGTTGAAATAATCATCCTTCAGGTGACCCATTTTCCAGTTATCACAATCATGTAATTAAGACTCCATTTATCAAGAGTATTCTTGGTTATCTCTCAAGATGTGATTAACAAAAATGTTACGTTCCTTTGGGAGTACTCTTGACCCCATAACAAAAATGTTCTTTTTGGTTCTTTGGTTATGGGTGGCTAATGTTGAAATTTTTTTCGTAGAAATCATATTTTAAGGTATTTTGATCCGATCTTGTTTGGACATATATTCTCGAGTTAACACACTAGGATTACCTTCTACATAAGCACTCCATGTTTCTTTTTACAATTTGTTTGTCTATTTTTATCTTATATCCTATTTGTTTTTTATTCAACTCCACTTTAGATCATTTATATGATTCAAGAGGGAGATTTACCTGGAAAAGGGTATCATACGATGTTGAAATATACATACACAAATTTATGACTCCAGGCTCTTAAAAAGAACCAAAAAACAATCACAAATTAAAGACTGCTAGCCATGGTGCCAAGATTGTCTGACTGAACACATATTAAAAACTGCCAGTAGTGGTGCCAAGGTTGCCCAACTGCACACGAGTTGAAGATTGCAATCATATTGTAAAAAAAACACTTGACTGGGACAAGAAAAGTAGAAATCAAGAGTACAAAGAAAATCATTTATTTTTTTATATAAATGTGAATACAATGAACACTACATGATACGGCTGAATACAATTATTACATTACAAAAAAAAAGTAGATGTATGCCGAGAACCTAGGCAGCTGTAACCCCACTACCAGCGTCGAATCCATCTCCTACAGGCTTATCTGCCTCATTGTCAGAATCAATAAAGAGGGAGACAAGGTTTTCCATGTCTTGCCACTTTAGTCCATTAATCCAACCTTTACGAAGCGATCGATAGTAATACAAAGACCCACCGGGATCTAATCCGAGACTGTTACCAAATGGTCGCTCCACAAAACCATTTCCGATATCCTTTCTTTTAATTCTTTATTTTTGGCAGCCATAATAGCAATAGTTTGCTCATACTCAGAGACTGCCACCGTTCGGTCGCTTGGAGGGAAGATTTCTGATATTCTTTCTTCTAACTCGTTATTTTTGGCTCTCTGGGCAACAATAGTTCGTTCGCACTCCCTTACACAGGTTTCCCTCCCTTGGCTCAAGGTTTCCAACTTTTTCTCCAAACGTAGGATTTCCACATCCCCTTTCTTATCAACCAGCGATATCTCGGCCATCATCTGACTGTCAGTTTTCCTCTTCCTTTGTTTGTGAGTTAGAGCTTTGGTCAGATAATGAGAAATAACAAAGGCCAAAACATTATACCCATCTGAGACCTCATACAAGTACTTACAGCTCAGATCATATAGGGCAACATTCAAACCCTCAAACTAGGAAAACTACATTAGATAATGTGGGAGGTCAACTGTATCCCTAGAACAAAAACTAATGAACTAATCCCTCTCAGTATCTACCATCATATATCTCCCCCCCAAAACTCCTAAACATGTTACTTAGACCATCCATCGAAGCGACCCACTCCGGAGGCATCCCTTGGCTCTAAGACAAGGGTAGAGGTGGTACGACTTCCGCATCAACAAACCTTTTTTCCTAACAACCCATATCAGTCCTCCCTTGAGTTCAGCCCCTGGGCCTTCATCGCCCTAAAAAAATGAGAGCAACATGCGATGGAGACACAAGCTGAACCGGGGCTCTCTCACGTAGATCGATGTAGGAAACATGTGTTTCACCCATCCTCTCACTCACACGAATTGAGGAAACCTCCTTTCTATGGTCTAACCTACGAGACCTCCACAATCCTGACATGATCTCTTGAAACGCCCACAAGATTCCTATACCCACTTCAAAGATTAAAAAAAAAAAAAGAGTGAGGAGAAGAGAAAGGGATGGGGCAAAAGACAAAGGGCTTCCTTAATGTTGTAGGGTCTACCAGAAACCTTCCTCAGTTGGGTAGCAAACTTCTCCCTCTTCAAAGGCCTTTTTTTCCTAGGCCACTTTTTCACAGCTTTAGCTGAAGCTGCCTCAACCCTCATCTCCTACTTCTCGTCCAACCGTCTTTCATAGGTCCTCATTCATAACCCCAAAAACATCGGGCCACAAAACACCTTTGACTACATCTTAATTTGTAAACTAAGAGACAAAGAGCTCCCTCCCCTCTAACATATCAGTGTAAATATGAATGTTGTCTGGTAGCATCTTCGACATCATCATCTCAACAATTTCCCATTTTTTGTGGCACATGGCAATCAAGAACTTCAACCACCAATCCTTTACCTTATTCTCGACTCCTACCACCTGGATTCAATGGCCAGAAGAGAAAACCACATAACGTTCATAGTCAACTTTAAATTTAAAGATGTAAGAAAACAAGTCGATTGACCACAAAATCTCCACCCGCCACAGGTAAATGACAAAGATCATGATAATAGCAATAGAGTTCAGAGTAATTTGCTCAAGCATGATTCTGTACCCATTAATAATGGACCTCACCTCATTGCAGAACAGTAACCTTAATCCATACTAGAACTAGTCCACTTAAAAAACCACACTATCTCCGTAGCTTCTGACTGATTTCTCCCCTTTGGTAGCCACACGAAGTATGAGGCCCAAACTAAAGAAAAATGAGTTAAATAGAGCCACTACCTATCCCTCTAAAATAACAAACAAAACTTCAGGTGAGTTGACTCAGATTAGTTTGGAGGAGTGAAATAAAAAGGGGTTACGTGAGGAACTAAAGCACCCAACCCACAGATTTATAATGAAACACAAAAGTGAAAACACAGCCAGGGTAACACAATACTTTCATCACGACAAGACACAAGAAAAGAATCAAATCAAAACACACATGCCAATGGACTGATATACACATATCATTTGGTAAACAAAAACATAAACATAAACCCATTGATTAGCAGAACTTACCTATTTACATACAACCTCTCACTAAGCAAGAAAAAAAATTACATCACTATCAGCCTTTGCCTCGGCTGGGGTCTATCCCAATTGAGATAGTAGCTTTAACATTCGCTCACAACCTATTCTAATCAAATATATCCTATTCATTTCAGGTAACATACGAGAAGCCAAAGTATCTTCATGAAAGGAAACAAACTTAGCTCTCTCTGAATTCAACTAGTCTTGGAGGGCAACCTCATGAGCCCTGGAGGTGCTTAGCTTTTTTCCCATGACACAAAACGTGGTTGCCAAAATGATTGTTCACATTAGCCAAATGAACCTCAGTCCCGTGAGGACAGAGTTCAAGTGAGCGAGGTAAGCCAGGGACATCAAATTCCCTTGAAAGATTAGCTGCTTGAGGCTCCGGGCCACTCCTAACAACCTCTCTAGAATGACTGGAATCTTTAGGAGAACCTCAACCCTACGCTATGCCGGTTGGCAACATGACACAAGCAATGGAAGTAGAGTTTTTGTCCCTCCAATGGGGGAAGGATCCATCATCCGATCTGAGTCAGAGGTGGTAAAAGAATGAACCTCACCCCCCGCCTCTTGTGTTGATGGCATATGATGAGAAAGTGAAAGAGAGACATCCATTTTGTGAGGTCACAAAGCTCCACTATGGTCACCCATCACTTATTCCCTTGGAGGAGGCAATTATCACGTCCTCCTCCTAAATCGAGAGAATCTGAGAAATGAACCACTCCACTCAATGGGTCAAACTCCCTACAGTTCGCTTTGGCCACATGACGTTTCTTCACAAGATAATTGCCTTCAATTCCACCCCACCCCTCTCTGCCTTGAAGGTAGACCCGCAATGTCTTTCGTCGATTGGATAAACAAGGCTCGACCTTCCTTATCCATAGATGAAGTTGATCCCCCACCTTTCACCCTGAACACTGTTGGGAAAAGTGCAAGATGGATCTGAAAGGAACTTTGACAGATAAGTGCTTGAGTTCAATTTATAATAAATTTTTTGGGTGAAGAAAATGAGAAGTGATTAATTATTGTAAATTTAATATTCTTGCATGTCATGAACCTGTTTTAAAATCTAAGATTCTCTTGTTCTTATCTCAAGTGTCGCCATCAAGGAGCAAGAAAATTGATGAATTTTAATTTGTATATAAAAAAACAGTGCCAACTCGAATCATAAAGATGACTTGTGGGTGACAGATATGTGACATGATTCAGTAGAACCCTTTAGGGATGATTCCTGATCATACGACCGACCGACAACATCCACCCCACTCGGAAGAGCGACATACATCCGGGGAATCAAGGGCATCACCCTAGGATGATTTACCAAGTTCACACGAAAAAAAAATCACCCACCAATCTGGCTCAATAATCACCCGACCTGTCAACTGCAAAATCCAGCAGCCGCTCGACCTCACAGCTGTTAGGTTTGAAGCCAGGCAACCATGTCCATGTGCCCCACGAACCATGACGTGCCCATTCTTATAAATAGGGGTCCATTTCATGAATAGGGAAAGGGGGATGGGGGGGGGTTGGAGTTACTATTTTTTACTGTGCTATTGTACACTCCTTTCTTCTCCATCTCACTTGTCTTACACTCTATTACTTGGAGGCATGTCTCCCGAACACATTCAGATTCAATAAATTATTAATCAAATGATTATGAACGAGGTCTCATCTAATTGAGTTATGAACAACTTGTCA
>NEWO01000154.1:1321689-1338515 GCA_003013225.1 Phalaenopsis aphrodite | reverse complement strand
ATTTCATATTTGACTATTGGAAGAGGACTCTGGAAGATTACAAATGAAAGGCGAGTCAACTTTTCCACTTCAAAGTTAAATGTCACCTCAAAGGAATAACATTATTTTATTTCAGCTCATTTACTATCGACCAATCATCTCAGTGAAGTTACTAGAGAAAGAGCGACATTAAATTATTGTATTCAGCAGTTTAAGCCTATCAACATTGGGCCACTTCTCTACCAGAATATCATTAGTTCTGCTACCGCTGCTACTACTGCAGGTTTGGGATTTGCTTCCTTAATCTTTTCTTTGTGAGAGCAAGCAGGAGTTAGATATGATAGTTGGGAAGAAATGTTGCTACCTCTAAAGGCCATTACTAGTGTAAATGTGAAATCATATTCAAAGCACTCTATTTTTGGTTGGAGAAGAGGATTTTCATGGAGTTTTGGAATGGCAACGCCTGCTGCTTCTACCTCTGGTGTTTCTACATCTAGACCATCTACATTGAGACCATCTACATCAGAAGGTCAGCCTACTGAATCTCAGGATCAATTACTGAAGAGAGTGATGGATAATATTAATTTTACCACAGATAAGACACAAAATTTAGAAAATTTTGTAGATCATATTGGTGGATATGTCAGAAGATATAGTGATTATGAGGTGAAATATCACTCATCTTTGGAGAGCCCCATTAGGGGTAACCAAAGAGTAGAATTCCCTTCATATCCAAAATATCCTGATTATGAGCCTGCAACTTTTTGGGATAGCGGTGACACTAATGATGATGATGAGGAGGAGGACTAAGGTTGTTTTAAATTTTTAATAATTTGAAATACTGTAATGTGTGAACTTGCTACTGTTGTACTTTTCTTTGTTGTCGTTGTAGATCTTTTGCTGTGTTGAGCTATTATGTTTAATTGTTAATGTAATAGTTGTGTTTTGTGTTTTGTTTTTAATATTGTGATTAGATTTTGAGGTAGTATTTGTGTGAAGTAAGATGTGTAGTGTGCTTTAGTTTGTTGGTATTTAACTAATTTCTGAGTATTAGGAAAGTTGAAAATCTTACTAGCTTTAGTTTTAACTTCAATTTCAAAAATTGCTACCCTGCCTTTTCATTTATATCAGAGTGTTTATTTTTATGTTGAGATTGTGAATTCAAAGTCAGTGTGTTTGTTTGCTTATATGTCCTTACCTACTACTTAGAAGTCTTATGAATCTCTACATGTTAAATTAAAATAAAAATGTTAAAATTTTGATTAAAAATCATTTTACTTCTGTTTTAAATTTTTGTACTTGTATCAATAGGGTGTAAAAGTTCTTGTAAGCATGTATTTTAATTTTCATTCCTGCTTATATATATCTGATGCTAAAATGTTAAATATTGTTAAAAATTTAAGTTTGGGGGGGGGGGGGGGGATGAAAAATATTTCAAAACTTAAATATTACTTGTTCTCAAATGTGCTACAAGTTAATTTGATTTGAAAAGAAAAATGATCATGTATATGAAGTTATATTAGAGAAGTAAAATTTTGATTATAGAAATGAGTAAGAAAATTTAGTTAAAATTTTATATGTGATGTAGAAAAATTTAAAGTTAAAAGTTTTTAAATGTAGAAATGAAAAATATTGTGTAACTATCTTTAGTAGGAGATATTGAATTTTTGAAAAATGTGAAAGGATTAGACTTTTATTTTTGAAACTTAAATTTCTTTTATGAAAAATAATTTTCATATGCTATTATTATGTTTTTAAGTAAAAGAAAATATCAATTCTTTACTTTAGGAAGGGAGGAGTGGAATTCAAAATTTTTAAAGACCTATCCAGATATAGTAATGCTTGCCTAAAAAAAAGAAAAAAAAGAAAGAAAAAGAAAAAGAAAAGAAAAGAAAAGAAAAAGTTAAAAAATGGAGGAGAAGCTTGAGGATTAGTGCCTAATCAAAAATTGGTTCCACATATGATGTTTTTAAAGTATAAAACTTGAGAAAATCTTAAGCTTAAGGATATAATATAGTAAGTAAAATAATACTTAATAAAAATTTTTAAGTGAAGGAAATAAAATGCCTAAGTTCTATATTTGGAAAATCTACAAGTATTTCTGAATTGGATAGAAACTCATTTTTTCATACATCTTCACTTTAAGGATTTCTATACTTTAAGTTGGTCTCATTCACTAGAATTTTTTCTAAATTAGACTACTATATTTCTAAAACAAAATTTTAGAACCTCCTAAAAAAACTCATATACATAATCATACTTATTTGGTTTTTAAAGATTGAAGTGTCACTTGAAGACAAGTAACATTTTAAGTTTGGGGGATTTTGGTACACCTAAAATATAGTGTTTTTATACATATTTTTATACCTATTTTTTAGATATTGCGCTTTAATGGAAGACATTTGTCTGTTTTTTTTTCAGGTACAACTAAAAAGGTGTAAAATGGAAAAAAGAGTGAAAAAGGATCAAATATGGAGCAAAAATGCAAAAATGGTGCAAAAGTATTTTGACGCCTAAGTGCTAGATCCGGCGCTTAAGTGCCAGCGAAATAGAGAAGACCATGCCTAGACGCCAGAGGCCCCACTCTTAACTGCCAATGACAGTTACTTGATGGGTTAATTTATTTTGACAAATTTTGAAGGGACATTTGAGACACCTATTGACTAAAGAGGGTGGTTATGACCACTAGAAACAAAAATATGGTTAAAATACTTGTGAAAAGAGGCATCTTTTGGAGAATACATCAAATTCAGACATATTTTGAAGAGATATTGATACACCTAAAATATATAGTATTTTTAGACACATTTTTATACCTATTTTTGAGATATTGTACTTTAATGGAAGGTATTTTTTGTTTCTCTTGCAGATACAAGTAAAATTGAAAAAAAATGCTTAAAGGAGTGAAAAAGTATCAAATTTGGAGAAAAAAGTTGAAAATTTGTGCAAAAGAGTTTTGGCGCTTAAGCGCTAGATCCGGCGCTTACGCGCCGATTAAACAGAGAAGGCCGTGTCTAAGCACCGAGACCTCATGGTTAAGCTCCAGTGGCAGTTACTAGACAAGTAAAATAGGTTTTCATGAATCTCGAAGAGGTTTTTGAGGCACCCATTGGCTTAAAAGGTTGTTGTAACCACCATGGACAAAAATTATCATGAAAGGATGCGTCTCTTGGGAAAATACATCGAATCAAGACACATTTTGAAGAGATCCCAAGGCACCTCTTGGAAAACTATAAAAGAAAGAAGAGAGGACTTAGAAAAGAGTCTTCAAACTATTGGCAAGTTTTGAAAGTTCTTCTCTGGGGAGTTAGTTCGGAGAGATTTTCAAGAACCACTTTATTTACTTTATCATTTTTGTTGTTTTGTTTTGAATGATTGTAAAAGAGAAGAGATTCAAAGGAACTTCAAGAGTTTGATGGAGGACTTGAAATAAGTTTTTATCTTTTTGTTTTAGACTACTTTTAGTTTTAATCAAGACTTGTTGTCGGTTTGACAATGATTTCTTCTTTTAAACTAAAGTGTGGTTTTGTTTTCTCCATGGATTTTGAGTATTTTTCATTATCTTTATTCTTAAAATGATAAGAAATTAAGTTTTGGATGGAAGTTGTGGAGAGTATTGATCTTTAATATTGGAAGAAGTTGAGATGATTTAAATCCATGCACTTCATTTACTTCTTGATTTGGCCAATCCAAATGTTAAAATTTATTATGAGAACATGTAAAAACCGGGATGGTATTATCTCAGTAAACAATTGGAAAGAATCACATGAGGTTGTATGAATGAGAATATAATACATATGATTGAGTGCAAATAAATAGGGAAATATTCATTGAAGGGTGTAGAGTTAGAAGACTTTAAAGTGACAAGTTATAGCCCCCAACTTAGTTTATTGTTTTAGGTTCTAATACGAGAATGTTAGCCCCCAGGTGGAGGGAATCGAGGGAAATCTAGAGTAAGAGCTAGTATCTTCCCTGCCTTGCAGGTCTTCAGAACTATTCAAACTTTAAATTAGTCAATGTTCTTTATAACATCTCTAGTAAGGGTAAAGAATATTATTGTTTCTATTTGGCACAACACAATTTGCATACTTTCACAACAAAATTCCTATACTTATTACTAATTCATGATAAGAAGAAAGATATTTTCATATTAAGTATTTTTTTCTACAAAAACTTTAGTTATATTTTTACTGTTTCGTTAAAATATCAAAATACCAAAAATATTTAAATAATAAATTCCTACAAAAATAGTTTTTAATTTAAGTAATTATCTTTTTAAAAATAGAATAACTTTCTAAAAAGTGCATATTGCATAATCTTTCCTGTGGGTTTGATATTCTGGTCTTAATAAAAAAGTCATATATTACTTGATAACGATACATATACTTGTGTAGTATCCCAATATAAATATATATAAATTAAAAAGTTAAATTCTTATTTTTCTTCAGGATCAATTTTTTTTGGTTTTGTTGCAAAATAAGAAAATATAAGTGAAAAATACCATCATAACTATTGCTATACTGTGCACAGGCCATTGAGTACGACATCAGCTATCAATGCACCTGTTGGAAAAATATAAAAAAGAGAGGCTTGGGACTTCTTAAGGGCTACTTCTAGTCTTCTCAAGGGGCTACTTCTAGTTTCTTTAAGTGTTTCTTTTAGATTCTTCTTTGCTGTGATTTCTAAGAGACTGTAAGACGCCAATATCTATCTTTATTTTAGTTTTAATTTCTAGTTTTTGAGAGTTAAAAGTATTGTAAGAAGAGGAGATAAAGGAACTTCAAGAGTTTGGTGGAGGGCTTGAGATAAGTTTTTATCTTTTTGTTACTACATTTGGTTTTAATTGAGACTTCTTGTTGGTTTGACAATGATTTCTGCTTTTAATCTAAACTATGATTTTATTTTCTCCATGAATTCTGAGTAGTTTTCTTTATCCTTTTTCTTAAATTCATAAGTAAATGAAGTATTGGATGGAAGTTGCAGAGAGTATTAATCTTTAATGTTGGAAGAATTTGTGATGATTTAACTCCATGTACTTCATTTACAAAACCCTATCTCAAAGTAAGAATTAAAAAGTTATTCTTCTTTATTAATCTTTATTCTTCACAAAACCATATTTCAAAGTAGAGAGAAGAATAAAGAAGACTACTTAGAATTATGAGAAGGTTACGACAGAACACAAATTTCATATATAAAAATAAGTCTACAAAATAAAAGAAATAAAAGGCACAACTTATCATTCCTAAGCAAATCTTTAGAAGTTCTCTTCAAGCATTTCTCTCCTTACAAGTACTCTCAATTCTCTCTTAGAAGTGTAATGAAGAAGAAATCTCTCATCTTCCCTCTTTTCTTACAATCCTTGAAGAAAATCTCCAAGCCCTTGACTTTCTCTCTCTCTCTCTCTCTTTGCCCCCCTTACATGCCACACCAATCAACTACAAAAACCCCTCTTTTATTAAAGGCTACCTCCCTTAAAAAAGAATTCAAAATTCCCTCCAAAATTCTATCCAAAAGTCAACCTTTTTGAATTTAGAATACATGTCCATTGATCAAAGAGACATAACTCTTCAAAAAAGAACCTTCTAAAGTGCTAGATGCATTAAATCACTCTAAGGGGTGTTTAGAACAACTGTCCATTTAAAAATTTGTGCAAAATTCATCTCGAACCACCTTAATTCGCAAAAAAGTCATCTCTTGTGCATTTGACGCAAACTTGCTTAAGTTCGTGTTGTTATGGGTTTTGGTGCTTTTGGATCCAAATCTGGTGCATCTAGCACTAGCTCTCTGTCAAATGGTGCTTCTGGTGCATCTGTCACCAGCTCTCTGTAAAATGGCGCTTCTGGAGCTAATCTAACGCATCAGGCACCAATATTCCCAAAATTTGCTATTTTTTCTCCAAATTTTGTCCTTTTTGCTAATTTTGCTCCAAATGCCTAAAATTGATATACCTGCAACAAAAACATGAAAATACCCTTCTTTAAAGTGAAATATCACAAAAAATAAGCATAAAATGTATACTTAAAACAACATATTATTTTGGTGTATCAAAATCCCCCAAACTTAAATGTTACTTGTCCTCAAGTGACACTTTTACTACATAAAAGCATATGGCTTAGGATAGAAATTAACTTATAACTCTTATACTTTAGTTTAATAAATAAAAAGTAATATTTAAGAAAAATCTTTAATTACTTAGATTCAAACTCTAAGTCTAAGAGTACTTAGTAGTCAAATTAAGATTTCTGAATCTCTATTCATTTTAAGAAAAAATGCATTTTGTCATATTAAGGATACTTAGAACATTCATATGAAAAAGAAATTTATGAAAAATTTACTAGTAATGCTACTAATACTTCAATACAAGTTTAGAAAATGTAATAAAGTATTTTCCTTAAGTTGATTCAAGTGAAACTAATTTTTGATTAGGCATCTCCTCAAGATTTTCCTCACTCATTTTTTTTCTTTTCTTTTCCCTTTTTCATTTTTTTCTTTTTCTTTTCGGATCTTTTCAATCCTTTCTTTTTCTTTTCTTTTCTTTTTCTTTTTCAAGTGAGGATTATTATATCTGGACAACCTTTAATAATTTTGAACTTCAATATCCTCTTTTTAAAGTCTAAACTCCTTACTTTTCTTCACTTTATAAATTCATATTAGTTTATGATTTTTCATAAAGTTTCATTCTTTTTTTCTTACATGAAACTCTAAAATTCTTAATACTTCAAAAATATAATTTTCTTTACTTAAAATAGAAAAACATAGTCTTATATTTTCATACCAAATATCTTTAACATAAAAATTGACCTTCATTATTAAAAATTTTTATCTAAATTTACCATAATATTCATAAAAATAAATATAGTCATTTAAAGTTAAATATTAATATCTCAGGTCATGTTAAATAATTTTAAAACTATAGTTAATTGAGGAAAAATAAAATTTAGTTTACTTCTTTTTAAATTAAAATTTTCTTTCCACCAAACTTAAGTTTTTAAGTGATTTAAAAATTTTTTAGTACTAAATGTAGTATGTGTTATAAAATAGTAAGTGCATAAAAATAAAAACTAACATGTAGAGGATTTCTGAGTATGAAACTGGGCTCTGTTATACTGCAAGTACTAACTTTAAAAACACATCTAGACTTGAAAACATTAAATGAAACATAATATATTTTAAAGGATTTGCTGAAAATTTAAAATAGAAACAAAAACTTAAAAATACAAAAAATGCAGAAAAAGTAAAAATCTACTGTTACTATTACAATTTAGGTCCACAACACAAAATGAAAGTTTTTACCACAACTGTTTCAAATAACATCATGTTGACCTCACTTTTGGTTGAGGTTTAGTTTCCTCCTTAATATCCTAGGTCTAGCCATAGGACTTTTTTGTTGACTATTCCTAGAGGACTAGAAAAAGAACCCTCACAATTAGAAATTCAAAACTCTTATTTGCTTAACATGAAGTTACATATATTGGTCCTAACCTCTAGCACTTAGTAGGTGGGGTCAATATGAGGGGACTCAAGGAGAGTCCTCATAGGATGTTCAAGCGTTAGGAATAACCTTGGGTGGTTTGGTCCTTGTTAGGCTAGCTTGCACACACTACATTTTTTTCACACACCCCAAACCAAAAGACCACTTGCACTTGATTTGGTCTCCTAACACCATTTGGAAAGCTCATATGCGTGGACCCAAACCCCTAGTCCTTGGCTAAGAGAGTTAGGACTAGCATACTGAACATCCAAAGTGAGTCCTCATATGGTTCTCATGACTTGAAAATGGCTTCATGGCTTACTTTCCCATCCTAGCCCAAACTCTTATCAAATTATCAAAATACCCCTACAACCCTAAAATTTGCCAAAATTTCCCAAAATACCCAGATTTTTCCAAAAGTCATTTCAAACCATTCCCCACTACCTAAATTAATCAAAATCACCAAATTCCCAAAGTACTTTAAATTTGCCAAAAATAACCAAAATGTCCCTCATGACCCAAAATTTTCAAAAATTCTCAAAAATTTCAAAATCATCTTAATTGTCCCCAAAATCAATTTGAGCCACTCCATTGAGCTCAAATTGGTCAAATTGACCTATGTTGACCAAAAGCCCCAAATTGCCCTTAAAGGCTCAACTTCCTCAGGTTAGCCCTAATGTCAAACAAATTGGCCCCCCTATTGCCCAATTTCAATTCCAAGCCAAAATTCAACATCCCTAATACCAATTGAAACTAAATACAAACCCAATTTGACCCAATTGCAAGCTCAATTTCACCCAAACCCAAGTCTAACACAAAATCCCCAAATTGACCCTATGTCCAAATTCTACCAAATTGGCTTTCCAATTCAATTCAAAATCACTTGAAATCCTTTCAAAACTCTTCATTAAATCTCCCTACGCCAAATTAAACATTTAATTGACCCAATTTTAGCCCAAATTCACCCCAATTTTAAAAGCCTAAGCCCACCACATTTAATTTCAAAAGCCCAAATCCAAAGCCACATGGCATGAAATTTCTTCCCATCATCCATTTAATCAAAATCATTCCTTAAGTTTTAAATTTATGATCAAGTCATTCTGAATCAAGCCTCATGAAAAACTCCACAAAAATATGCCATAAATCCAAAAAATCCCTTTTCATGCAAATTGACCAAGCCAAGGACAAGCATGAAGCCATCCCCAAGCCATAGGTGAGTCATATGAGCTTTTGCCGCCTCACCAAACTATTAATGGAAAAAGGAGGGACACTTTCAAGCTCCCTTAAAAAAGGTTTTAACCCTTTTAATGACACACTCTAACCCATGCTTAGCCAAATCCTTTGGATAGGGACCTCTCCTCATTAATTAAGCCAAGCCAAATGATCTCCTCTTTAGCTTAAACCAGCCTTGGTGGGTGAGCCCAACCCAAATCCATGATTTGACCCCAATTAACTCAAAAATAGGTTCACCCCCATTCCTCTTTAATCCAAGACCTTTACACATGGCCAACCCCAATTAACTTCACCAAAACCAAGCCCCGATCCCCCCTTCCCAAATGGTGACCTGACCCTGGCTAGCCACCTTGGCTGTCAAAAGACACCATGGCAAAGAAGGAGCAAGGAAGTTAAACTCAAAATTACACCCAACCAAGCTGGCTCACTCTAAGTGGATTTTTCCCCCTTTCTTCCCTCCACTTAAGCAACCAGAGCCAACCACTGGTTAGCTCAATTGCAGCCTCCAAGCCCCTCTATTTAAACCCAACTCCTCCATGGAAAAAGGGAAGACCAACCAAAACCTTAATAAAACTCTACCAAAATTTCGCCAGAGCTTAAGACTTCATAAGAACAATCCCATCATCCTTAGTCAACCAAGTTCACTACCTGAGTTCAATTTTGGAGCTCAAAATCAGGCTGAAACCAAGACATACTTCACCACAGCTCCACAGTGCACCAAAGTTAAATTAATTGCACCCACACCATCTCCTGAGTAAAAGAAGAATATCTCCCACAAAAGCCTCTTCACCATACCACCCTAACATAGAATTTGATCAACAACCCAAATTGAACTTGGTCAAAATCGTACATAGGTAATTCACCACGGTCCAAGGCTTCATCTAGAAGCTTTTTGGACTCAACTCAAGCTTTTGGAAGTACCCAATCGAGGCCAAACCTTTTGGGCAAAGGTATTGAATTTTCTCCTCAAACTGAGCCTATTTTGATTCTCCATGTTCATAGACTCGACTTAAGAATTGATTAGCTGTATGGATGCAATCTCCTACTCTAGACGCGTCTATAGGAACAAACATGAAGAGATTTGGTTAAGTATCTAGTGAGATGTTAAGGTTAAAAGGTTGATGGTTCACGGGTTGGGGGACTTGTGGACGATGACCGCGAGCCGTTTGATCGCGTGTGTATTGTACGAATGGCTGAGATCAGTTTGGATGAAGTCTCGATGCATGTACAGTGGGTTGACTTAGCTGGCGGCGCCCAACTAGATGCGAACGCGTGTGCGACTCATAGCTGCCTAGGATGCGTTGACGCTGAGTCAGATAAGCAAATAAATCAGGATTTTCTAATTTATTTAAATGACCACAACTTCAAAAATTCATATCTTTTCATTTAAAAATCACAAAAAATAAAATAAAAATACTCTCATCCTCAGTGAATAGCGGAGAATAATGTAGAAACGGTTTCATGTCTGTTTGATGCATGTGTGATTTTTAATTAATTAAATAGTGCATTCATTATTTGGATTCTCCATTTGCATGGACATTTTACCATGACTTGATTTTTGGGGCTTTTGATCTTTCTATCATGAGGGACTTTCTCTGATTTTTCCATGGTCAGGGGAGGTCTCTAGGCAGAGATTTTTATTTTTCAATCATGTCATGTTTGTTTGGTAAAATAATAATAATAATTAGAACATTCATAAAAAAAATACAAAACTTGTTTTGGTAGGTTCACTGTGGTCGGAAAACCCTAAGAAAAATATAAACTTGTTTTAACTCATTTATAATAACCCTAATTGTCATTAAATCCTCAAAATGAAATATAATTAAATTGGACAAAATATAAAAGTAAATGGCACAAAAACTACTCTATAGTTTAATTTAATGTTAGATGAACTGCCCATAAAAAGTTCAAGTCAATTGGAATTAATTTGACCTCTAAAATGGATTAATTAAGTGAAATTATATTTTTGGCAATAAAATAATTATAATAATTAAAATACAACTAAAACAATCACCAAATTAGTTTTGGGAGCTTCTTATGACCAAAGGAACCTAAGAAAAATAAAATTGTAATTAAAATAAATACTTCATTTTTTAAAGCTATTTTTAAGTATTTAAATAAAAAAAATTAATTAAAAATCATAAAAATTACAAAATTATAAAAACACACTAAAATGTCACATTTGACTTCCTGATCAACTGGAACCAATTAAAATTTCCTAATTTTTTAACTTAAGACATTAATTTTTAAAGACTTAATTTTTTTAAAAAATTTTTCACTAAAATAATTCCAATAATTAAAATATAAACCATAAAAACATGAAATTTATTTCTCTAAGTTCCTTGAATTTAGAGAGATTTTTAAAAAATATAAAATATAATTTTCCACTTAAATAATATTTTATATTTAATTAATACTCAAAACAAACAAATAATTCTAATAATTAAATTAAACTTCTAAAAATCAAGAAAATTAGTCCAAGTGGTCCTCTAACCTAGTTGAATCTCTAGTAATTTTTTTAAGGACATAAGTTTTTTTTTGGTTGAATTATTGAATTTTCATTAAAAAAATTCCTATTTTTTCATTAAAAATCATTATAAAATTAAATAAATTCAGAAAATTCACATTTTCTCCTCTGATATTTTAATTAACCCATGAGTGGGATAATGTAAAAATTTTAAAGTCATTTAGGTTTGATTTAATGAATTATGAGGTGTTATGACCTTAAGGGCAAAAGGGTAGTTTTAGGATTTAAGCCTCAATTAATATTTTGGCCTAACCAAAGGGTAAATGGGTAAAAAATGATCTTAATTGACATGTCTTGATGATGGAAACATGAAAGAGATAAATGGTAGCAACCAATCTCACTTTGGTCTCATTAAGGATAAATTTGTAATTTCTCAATTTGATGAAATTTGGAAGAGCAATTAAATCAGAAGATATTGAGGTTGGGGGTTTGTCTTTGGAAGATCATAACCCACTGATTCAAAAACACAATTAATGTTTTTAAAATGATTTATGATTCTTGATAAGGATAAAAAATATAAATATTTATATTTTCCTAAAAATTACAAATCTACCCATTAAGTTTTAAGGGCTTAGTGGTGAATCAGGCTTAATCAAAATTTTGTCCAATGAGTTTTAGAAAAGGACCTATAATTAATTTCAAACATTTTTTAAACACTACAAGCTTATATTTGAAAATAAAATTGGGTAAGTTACGTATTTAAGCCCAAATTGCTCGTGAGGGCCTTTACACGTAGAATCTATAGGTGAAACATCAAATGATAATTACCTCCACTTAAAGGGATAATCAAACCATCAAGATTCATTAAACATAAGGGTATGAATTGGGTGAACCACATAGCAAACATAATAAGGCCGAAATGAATTGGAGATGATTCGAGGGACTGTGAAATGTTTAGGGTATTACCCAGGACATTTTCATGATTCTTTGGTAATACACTTAAACATATTATGATTTGCTTGATGGAATCATCTCTACAGATAAATAAATTAGACCTATTAGGGTATGACATAAGGTTTGGCAGACACACCTCAAACCTGTGTTCTCTGCTTTTCCTACAAGCATGTTCTAATTCTTGTAAAATTATATATATGCCAGGTACGCTTTTAAGTTACCGCATTGTAATTTACTTTTATTAACCTTTTTGTGCCTCTCATTTCCTACCTGCAAACTTGCATGTTAAACAACAAAGTCATCCTGCACGTCAAAACTGGAACTCTTAGGATTGCCACAAAACTGAAACTAAAACTAAAATTAGGAAATCAAAAGAAGATAAAATCTATCACCACAACAGTCAAAATGTAAGATAACTCAAAATTTTCCCACAAATCAAAAAAAAATTGCAACTAAATTAAAATGTCTCTATCTGATGATCGGGGATCCCTCAGAGGAGGTAAATTATGGTTGCTAATGAGATTTCTTACTATCTAAATGAAAGTATGAAACTCATTGAGTTGAGTTTAGTAAATTCATTTGGACTAAGTGAATCCAAAGAAAGTAGTGTTGCTGGAATGAGGGAACTGGGGATTCTAACCGGTGTCAATCTAATCAACTTTAAAATCCCCCATGATATTTAAATAAACATAACCTTAGAAAATATTTGATTTGACATGAGGTCTTGACGCATTAGAAAACTTAAACTCACTACAACGAGGAGCTTGGAGATAACTCTGTAGGAAGCCTTATGCAACAACAAACTACAACAACATGAGGATCTACAGCAACACATCCTTCCTTAGAATTAAACAAAAAGCCATAGGATTTCGAGTTGTCCGCCTAGTGTGACATAAATCCTCAACTTTTTCTTCAGGCCTTTGTATGGCTCTCTTACATAATTTAAGCCCTAAATTGTTTTAGGATTCCGAGGTTGTCATTCTTGACGACCTAAATCCTCACATCTTTTAAGCTATTTGTGCAAACATCTCGCATGAATGTAAGCCATAATTAATAAAATTGACAAGATGAAACACTTAATTCCTTCTCAAAATTGAAGTTGAACCATATGATAGCTTGAGAAGTCATCAAGGTTCTCCTCAGGATCTATGACATCCCCTAGTTTTTCTTCCTTTGGATTCCAAAAATAAATGTTCCAAATTTGAGTTATTCCCCTTTCATACCTCTTTGTCCGATCTTCTAAAAAGTCCTATCCTTTGAAATCCTTGAAGACAATATCCCCTAATTTTTATTGAGAGTTTTCTTAGGTGACTTTGGTTATTGATGTTCATTTTCATTTCTAGCATTGTTTAAATTGCAAGTCATTTTGCTAAAATGATCTTTCTCTTTCTGTTATTTTTGAATTTTTCTAACAGTTCTTTCTAGTTTTGAATCGTAAGGTACTAAATTTTCAGATCTTACACATGCATAAACAAAATAAAATAAATAATAAAAGGCAAGTAAACACACTTAAATAAGAAAATGTTCAAACAAAAATACAAACACTTTTTTTTTGAAATAAAATAAAATAAAATACTAATATTTTCTGTTACTTCCCTGGCAACGGCGCCAAAAACTTGATGCGGGGGACAGATTTAGTGTGAGAATTTTGTAAATATTTTTCAATATTACAAAATTGCACACGACAAAAATATAATAAATATGCAATATAATCCCAACAAAAGTACTTTTTTATGAAAATAATTGATCTCTTAAAACTCTTTTTAAACTGTTAAATTCCCTTTAAAATCAATGCAAGTATGCGTATCACTCAAATAAGAAAGGGCTCTAATGGAGTTCTAGATATCGATCCCATAAGAAAGTTGGAAAATCCTAAAATTAAATTATGAAAATAATTTTATAATCTAAAAATATAAAAATAAAAGTAAGGTAAGGTGTGAAGTTTGAAAATTAACTACTCAAGTGAATGCTAATTAAAATGCAGATGTAAGACTACAAAAGTTAAACTAAACTAAATATTAAACTTTCAAATGTAAAATTACAGAAATTAAACAAAGTTTTTGTTGTGACAGAAAGTTCAAATTTAAGAAAGCATCCTTCTCCTTTACAATGAGTATATGGATTGTGAAAAAATTGAAATCATTTGAAAAAATATATATAAATTGTTTTGTGTCAATTAAGAGCAATTCTATTCTTCACCCTCTTCTGAGTGCTATAAAGAACATTGACTAATCAAGAGTTTAGTCCCTAATTCTGCGATTAGACTAGCAGGATACTGGCTGCTACCCTAGAGCTCTTACTACTCCCTCTCCTATGGGCTAACAATCTCGCATTAGTTTCCAATCAACTGGAACAAATTGGAGATTTTAATATGTCACCTTAAAATTTCCAATTCTGCATCTAACAATGTATAATTCCCTATTTATTTGCACCCAATCCCATGGATGACATACTCTCCCATGAAATCAAATGTGATTCTCCCTAAGTTTTAGAAATCATATCTCATTTAAGAACATACGTCTCTCAACAAATTTTAACATTTCAATTGGCCAAATCAAAAAGTAAATGAAGATCAAAGTTCAAATCATCACAAATTATTAACATTTAAAACCTTAGAAAACAAAATTTATTTTTCACAAAACCATATCTCAAAGTAGGGAGAAAGATAAAGAAGATTACTTAGAATTCATGAGAAGGATATGACAAAACACGGATTTCATATATAAAAACAAGTTTACAAAACGAAAGAAAAAAAAAACTGCAACTTATCTCACAATCCTTTCCAAACAAATCCCTATAAGTTTTTTCCAAGCATCTCTCTTTACAATCACTCCCAATTCTCTCTTATAAGTGTGATGAAGAAGAAATCTCTCACCTTCCCTCTCCTCTTACAATCCTAGAAAAAAATCTCCTCTTCTCTCTCTATCTGTAACTCACGCTAACTTTCTCTCTCCCTTACGCCACAAACTTGACAAATGAGAAGTTTTCTTCCTCTATTTTGGGCTGCCTCCTTTGAAAAATAATTCAAAATTTCCTTCAAAATTCCCTCTAAAAGTCAACTCTTTTGAATTCAAAAGATGTGTCATTTGACAAAGAGACATATCCCTTCATAAAAGAACCTTCCAAAGTGTCTAGATGCATTGAATTACTCCAAGAGGTGTGTAGAACAAGTGTCCTTTTGAATTTCATGAAAAAATTCTCTTAGACTTGCCTTAATTTGAAAAAGTCTTCCCTGTCGCATCATGGGCCAGTTCTCTGGATTTTGGTGCATCATGCGCCGATCTGGAGCATCATGCGGCAGAATCCCAAAATTTGCTGTTTTTGCTCCAAATTTCATCCTTTTTGTCATTTTTTCTTAAAATTACTAAAAATGATATACCTATAAGAAAAACACAAAAATAACCTTCTTTAAAGTGCAATATCCCAAAAAATAAGCATAAAATAAGTACTTAAAATAATATATTATTTTGGTGTATCAATTATCTAAGATGTAATTCACTATAGGGGTTTGCCCGTATAAGAAAATTTTAAGATCCTAACTTAATATAATCCTTATTTAATTTTTCATATGAAATAGAGGAACTTGTTGGTCAACATAAAAATGGGTTTTTCAGATACTTCAAAAAATGTCATAAATTCTTTAGTTTATTTAATCGAGCCATTACCAGTAAGTAGTGTGTCTACCTTTCGGGATAGATGCATTGCTTGCGGTATTAAACTCATTTATTTAAAC
Source organism: Phalaenopsis aphrodite (assembly GCA_003013225.1). NCBI lineage: Eukaryota > Viridiplantae > Streptophyta > Magnoliopsida > Asparagales > Orchidaceae > Phalaenopsis > Phalaenopsis aphrodite. Next base: position 1,322,678 of record NEWO01000154.1, on the reverse strand, counting down.
TACTTAGGATATGAGATTGGCTCGGTCTTATATTTTCAATATTTAAAATACAACTTTTTTTTCTAAACTATATATATAAATTAAATTAAACGGGCGTTGGGATATCTATTCCGACAACCGACAATTTCCAATTTGGAGACCAACACATCAACTAACAAATATAATAAAAAATAAAAAACAAACAAACAAAAACTAAACTCCTAAGAATATTAGTTCTCAACGCCTTCCTCATCATCATCATCATCACCTTCTTCTTCTTCATCATGAATAGGAGTATAAGGAGTGAAGTTGGGGCAAGTTGGAAATTCCATATTATAATCACCCCTAAGATATCTAACCATAGCTTCCTCATAAGATGTATCTATAGAAGCACAAATGTATTAATATATGTAAAATATTCCGAACAAAAACATAAAAAAAATAAACAACGATAAATATGGGTTGCCTCTCACAAAGCGTTTGGTTTAATGTTGTCAGCCCGACATTCTTAGTATTTATTCTGGGTGACCCAACATCACATTCTCTTTAAAAACTGGTCTTTGACCATCAAAATAAGCTTTGAATATGTGCCCATTCACTTTAAATCCGATCATGTTATTCTTTCATTCTTTCCTTATAAATTTGAGCATTATCGTAAGATTCCTTCCTAATTTCTTCAAGCTCATTCATTTGCAGTAATCTTTTCTCACTAGCATCTTTCAAATTGAAATTGAATTCCTTAATAGTCTAATAAGCTTTATGCTCCAATTCTACTGGTAAGTGACAAGTCTTACCATAAAAAATCTATACGGAGACATTCCTATATGTGTCTTACAAGCTGTCTTGTATGCCCATAATGTAATATCCAATATAGTAGACCAATCCATTTTATTAGGATTCACACTTTTTTCAAATTTTTTTTAATTTCACAATTAGATACTTCTACCAAACCATTTCCGTAATAGCTCAATAAGCTTTATGCTCTAATTCTACTGGTAAGTGACAAGTCT
>NEWO01000154.1:1294570-1321679 GCA_003013225.1 Phalaenopsis aphrodite | reverse complement strand
GGAGACATTCCTATATGTGTCTTATAAGCTGTTTTGTATGCCCATAACGCAATGTCTAATCTAGCAGACCAATCCATTTTATTAGGATTCAAACTTTTTTTCCAAATTTTTTTTTAATTTCACGATTAGATACTTCTACCAAACCATTAGTCTGTGGATGATAAGTAGTTGTAATTTTATGCATTATATTATATTTTTCCACCAATCTTGCAATTGTTGCATTCCTAAAATGAGATCCTCCATTAGTAATGATTACTCTCGGCATTCCATATCTTGTAAAAATATTTTTAATTAAAAATTTTGAAACACTCTGAGCATCACATCGAGATAAAGCTTTTGCTTATTCATTTTGAAACATAATTCACTGCAATTAATTTATAAACATTTCCAAATGAAGGTATAAATGGTCCCATAAAATCCAATCCCCATGCATAAAAAGTTTCAATTTTCAAATTAAAATTTAGAAGCATTTTGTTTCATTTTGAAATATTACCTACTCTCTGACACCGATCACATGTTTATATATATATACATCTCTAAATAGAGTGGGTCAATAAAATTTAGATTGCAAAATTTTATGAATAGTTTTATCATTCCCAAAATGACATCAAAATTTAGAATCGTGACTTTTTTGGATAATTAGTTGAATTTTTTTGTAAGGAACACATCTTCTCATTACTAAATCTTTGCATTATTTATACAAATAAGGGTAAGATTTTGCATCATGAATAAATTTCTTTTCCTGTTGTTTTGTTAGTCCGTATGGTAAAATACCGCTAACAATATAATTTACAATATCAACATACTACGGTATTTCCCATCCTTTTACAACATAAAGTTGTTCATCAAGAAAAGTTTCATTAATTTCTTTTTCTAAATTAAGAATTTCTTAATGTTTTAGCCTAGATAGATGATAATCAATTTGATTATCAGTCTCTTTCCTATCAACTACTACAAAATCAAACTATTGTATCAGAAGTACCCATCTAATTAATCTTAGTTTCACATCCTTCTCTTGCATTTTTAATAGCCGAGTGGTCAGTATGCACAACACATTTACCTCAAATAAGATATGATCTTAACTTATCAAAAACATTAAAAAATGGCTAATAACTCTCTTTCAGCAGTGGTATAGCTAATTTGAGCATCATTAAGAGTATTAATAACATAGTATATGACTTTAAAAATCTTATCATACTTTTTCTCTAATACAGTTCCAATTCCATAATCACTTGCATCACATATTAATTTAAAAGGTTTCTCCCAATCAAGTGAAACAATTATAAGAGCAATGATAAATTTTTCTCTTAAAGTTTCAAAGGCTTTAAGGCAATCTTGGTTAAAGTCAAATTTTGTATCTTTTTCTAGAATTTGGCATAAAGCTTTGTAATATTTAAAAAATCTTTAATCTATTGCCTGTAAAATCCAACGTGTTATAAAAAGCTCCTAACTCCTCTTACAATAGTAGGTGGAGGTAGGTTTGATATAACCTGAATTTTTGCATGATCTACTTCCATGTCATTTTCTGAAATTTTATGCCCAAGCATAATTCCTCCTCAACCATAAATTGTCATTTTTTCAGTTTAATACAAGATTATTCTTTTCACATTGTTCAAGAACTTTCTCTAAATGATTTAGACATATTTTAAATGAAGTTCCAAATACAAAAATATTGTCCATAAAGACTTCAATCCCTTTTTCAATTAAATTACTGAAAATTGACATCATACATCTTTGAAATGTTGCAGGTGCATTACATAATCCAAACAGAATTTGCCGAAAATCAAAAGTTTCATAAGGAGTAGTAAATGTTTTTTTCTCTTGATAATCTAGAGTAATTGGTATTTGATGATAACCAGTATATCCATCTAAAAAAAATATCTGTGTCCAACTAGTCTATCCAACATCTGATCCAAAAAGGGTAAAGGAAAATGATCCTTTCTGGTGGCAGAATTTAATTTTCTATAATCTATGCAGATCTGCCATCCAGTGACTTATCGTGTTAGTATTAATTCATTATTCTCCTTTATCACTACAGTCACACCTCCTTTCATTGGAACACAGTGAATTTGACTCACCCAAGTAGTGTCTGAAATAGGATATATTATTTTAGCCTCTAATCATTTTAAAATCTTTTTTTTAACAACTTCTTTCATCATAGGATTCAATCTCCTTTAAGGATCAGCTCTTGGTTCAGGTTGATCTTCTAATAAAATTCTATGTATACAAATTGAAGGACTAATTCTTTTAATATCAATTAATGTCCATCCAAAGACTTTCTTATATCTTCTCAAAGTTTCCAACAACAGTTTTTCTTGTGTACAGTTAATTCTAAGGATACTATAACAAATAATGTAGATAAGTCTCCTAAAATACATACTTTAAATATGTAGGAAGTGTTTTTAATTATAGTTCAGGTGGTTTCTCATTAGATGAAATCAAATTCTTATTACTTTCTGTAGGGTCTATCCTTACAAGCACTCTCAATTCTCTCTTAGAAGTGTAATGAAGAATAAACCTCTTACAATCCTTGAAGAAAATCTTTAAGCTATTGACTTTCTCTCTCTCTCTCTCTTTTTTCCCCCTTACACGCCACACCAATCAACTCAACAAAACCTCTCTTTTATTAAATTCTACCTCCCTCCAAAAAGAATTCAAAATTCCCTCCAAAATTCTATGTAAAAGTTAACGCTTTTGAAATTAAAAGATATGTTCATTGATCCAAGAGACATATCCCTTCATAAAAGAACCTTCCAAAGTGTTTAGATGCATTGAATCACTCTAAGGAGTGTTTAGAGCAAGTGCCCCTTTGAAAATTCACGCAAAATTTGTACCGCACCACTTTAATTTGCAAAAAGTCATCTCTGACGCATCTGGCTCCAACTTGCTTAAATTTGTGTTGTTCTGGATTTTGGCGCTTCTGGAGCCAAATCTGGCGCAGCTCTCTATCAAATGGCGCTTCTGGCGCCAATCTCGCACATTTGGCGCCAACTCTTTGTAGAATGACGCTTCTGGTGTCAATGTAGCGCATCAGGTGCCAGAATTCTCAAAATTTGCTATTTTGGCTCCAAATTTCGTCTTTTCTACTACTTTTGTTCCAAATGCCTAAAATTAAGCAACAAAAACATGAAATAGCCTTATTTAAAGTGCAATATCACAAAAAAATAAGCATAAAATGTATACTTAAAATAACATATTATTTTGGTGTATCAACGAGCCCCTAAAATAATTGATATAAATAAATGAATTTATTTTCAAGGTTTCTGAGTTGTATATGCTCATTTTACTTAACTGAATCTAGTTGCTAAATGTGCTCTTTGATATATATTATTTGATGACAATAAATATCTTTTCTTGAGAAGTGCCATGATCAATATGAATAAATCTCAAATGAGAATAAAGTTATTAACACATAAAGGCATTATGGCTGATTCTACTTTTAGATAATTGTATAATATATCGAGTATAAAAGTATCAAATTGTTTATATTAACCCATAACCTTAAAAAATTTAAATCTAATGTAATCATTAATCAATCAACCTTAAAAGTGTTCCCTTTTAATTTATTCCAAATAACTTAAATGTTGCATTCACTTTGCTATTAAAAACTCATCCAATCCCAAAGCAAATTTTTGATATGCACACACTTTAGGAAACTGTAGGATTGTTGTTACATTTGATGAGAGAAATTATTCTCCCTTAATTTCATTATTGTGTTTTGTTTATTTCCTTTTTATCAGGATTATTTAAATTTTACTCTAATTTTAAGAGGGTTAGTTGGATATGTATGTATATATATGTATATATATATATATATATATATATATCTGTGTGTGTGTGTGTGCGTGCGTGCGCGTGTACGCTCCACGCCCCAACTCATTGGTGCGGCTTCTGGAATAAGTCCCTCAGGTCGGGGGTTCAAATCCCATGGCGTGGGCTCTTCGGATCAATCAAAGCACACCTGAGTTTCGACCCAAATGAGGAAAGTGTTATTTGGGGCCCACCAGACCAAATACCAATTCCCTTTATATATATATACATTTTGTATAATGAGAAATGAGAGAGTTTCTTTCTATAAAAAAGTTATTCCTAAATTCTACATGGTATTATCGTAAGGAGCAAACTCTAGTCTCTCTTTTAGTCGTTGGAGTTTTGCCAATAGCTATAATTTTCTCCACAACCACCATAATGCCTCCAACCACCATACAAGCCTCCGCTATTGTTGTCGACCCTTTCCCCTTGCAGCTCAGTTGGAGATCTAGATTCCCAGGCATGACTCTAGGCATGATTTCTTAGTGTGTCTACTTCCATACGTGAGTCCAAACATGACTGCTTCGCCCGTCTCCTTCCAATTGTCATTCATTTGGATTTATTGGAACTAACTGATGCTTCCTAACACTAACTGATGCTTCCTAGCATGATCCCGACTGCTTCCTTGCAGGTGTCATTTGATTTGGATTTTTTTCTAGTGGAAATTTTGTCACTGACAAATAATTTATCTCTTGTGAAAATTGTGTGTCAGCGACAGATAATTTCCCTCTTGAGTAGAAATTTCCTGTCAGCGACAAACAATTTTTCTTTCTAGTGAAAGTCTTATGTTGGCGACGGATTGTTTCTCTCAAGAGGAAATCCCCAACATAGCCTCTATTGACGACTCATCATAACGAACAAATACAACATGAAAACTGCTTCTTCCTCTTTAGAAGTTACTTCAAAATTTGAACCTAGGAAGTAGGGTTCTATAAAATCTAAAATCTTTTTCTGCATCACCAATCACAAACTGCATGGCAACAAGTTTCTCAAGTTGGTTCAATCGATCTTTATATAGATCTGTGGTAAAAGAAAAGATGATCATCTCATGGAGGAATGTCCTACACCAAAAACTACTGATCATAAACATCAGGCATGAAAAATTGAAGATCACATGGCCATGTGATGGCTTGTCAACTCCTTAACCATGAAAATTTGAGAAAACTTCCTTTTGTACAAAATGAAAAAAGAAAATAGGGATGCCACAAGGGAAACCTATTGAATTGTTGACAATACCTTTGAGTTGCTAGACATTGAAACTAGATTACACGACCTGTGACAATGTGAATTGAATTTTACTCAATATTTCATCACTCTCCAAATATTGGCTCCAATTAGATATGTATGAAACAACACATGAATGTGCTCGCAAGATTCTGCTTTCTACAAAACTATTGTTGAACAGAAGAGAACCTTCAAGTTTCTTTTAGGAATCGACAAGGAATTAGATGATGTCAAAGGGAAAATCATGGGAGCCAAACCTCTTCTCTCACTTCATGAAACTTTTACTAAAGTACAAAGAGAAGAGAATAGAAGAAAATCATGATGATGGGTAATTTCACTACATCAAACGTTGACAACTCGATTTATACACTCACAAATCATTATGGGACAACGATTCAAAGAGAAACAGATTGTGGAGTGAACATTAAAAGAAGCTTGTCCATATGAAGGAGAGGTAAACAAAAATTTATGAAAATCCTACATATTGGAAGCCAAACAAAGTCAAAAGTGAATGGGAAAATCAAGTGAACACAACATCAAAGAAAGATAAACCTCCTGAACATAATCCATTCAGTAAGGAACACTTGAAGCTCTCTAAAGGCTTTTGAAACAATATTATGAGTCTTCTACAAGCCTTCCAGCAACTTCAAGATTTTCTGTCATCTGTTATTGTTGCTTTCAATAGGAAGAACCAAAATTGGATGGTGAATTTTGGAGAATCTAATCACATGACGTGATATTACTGCTTTCTAACCCCTCCAATTTTGGAAGCATCACATTGTAGTTAGAACCACATATGGCTCCATTTCATCTGAGGAAGGATAAGGAAGTGTGAAATTCTCAAATGACCTTATTCTATAACCCACGTTATATGTTCCTAAACTTAATGGTAATTTACCGTCCATCAGTAAACTAACTCATGAAATAAATTGTGTTTCTGAATTCTACTCTAATTTGTATGAATCTTAGGTGATAGACTCAGAGAACTTGATTGGCAGTGCTGATGTGAATCATGGACTTTACCTACTCACTAGGACTCTCCCACTTTAAAAGAACTATCCCATCATTCACAATCCCTTGATTCAAGTCAAGTTTCTGAGCGTTTCTCATTAGAATCAAGTTATGCTATCAAATTTTTATCTTGTGCATCCTAACTTATATTATTTTAAAAAATTATATCCTCATTTATTTCTCAATAAAAGCCTAGCTCTTAATAGAGTGAAACTTGGGAACTTGCTAAACATACTCGACAAGTGTACTCAAACTTGAAATGCAAACTAACACATCCATTCTTCATGATTCATAATGATATTTGGGGGGCCATCAAAAATAAAAAAATACAAGTGGGGATATGTAGTTTTTCAAATTCATTGATGATCACACAAGAACCACTTGGACCTTTCTCATGAAAAAAAATCTGAAAATGTCAGCATATTTGAAATCTTCCACAACATGACCCTTATCAAATATCAGAGAAAAATTTAAATTGTTGAAAATTATAATGTGAAATACAACTAAGTCCACTCTCGGCCCTTATCTATCCAATAATAACATAATTCATATAGGTTATTTTATTGACACACCCCAATAAAATGATGTGACTAAGAGAAATAATAGACAACACCTTGAAGTGGATCATTCAATATTTTTACTAACAATGTATCCACAGAGGGATGCAATTCTCACATCTACTTATCTCATAAATAGGATACCCAATAAAGTGCTAAACTTTAAAAGACCTCTTAACACCTTAATAAAATCTTTGTCATATATTCAGTTATTCACCTCTAACTTAGCACTAATTTTTTTTGTTGCATCACTTTTGTTCGTCTACATTAACCACATCAGATCAAACCTAATCTATGTCAATCAATTGTATCTTTGTGGGCAACTCTTTAAAAAAAAGGGTATAGGAGTTACTCTCCATAAATAAAAAAAAATTACAACTCTATGGACGTCACGTTCTTCGAAAACTAACAATATTACTTCAAATATAACATTTAGGGGAAGAGTTGGAAAGAATATTGGATTTGGGGTATCATTTAGGAACCTCAAGCTCACCTCCCTTATATCCATGACATAAGCACTTTTATCCCCACTATTACAAACCAACCTAAAAATGAACCTACTACTCCAATAAATCCTCTCACAACTCTCACAAAAAATCAAGAACTCTGTGTACACTAGAAAGAAAAAACCAAGTGAGCATCTAAGGGATAATATGAAAAATGAGGAATGCAAATCACTAGAACCAACTCCACAAAGGCTAAGTATTCACATAGAAGTTGATTCAACATGTCATGAACATCAAAAGGAGGAGCATAAGAATGCACAAAATACCGGATAGAAGATTTTGTGACCTATAGAAAATTATCATACTATTATAAATCTTTGGTTCAGAACTTAGATAAGGTGCAGGTCCCAAATTCAATTCAAGACTCCTTATCTATGCTTGGAAAAAGACTTTGGAAGAAGAGATTCTTACCCTTGAAAAGAATGATATATGAATAACAAGAACTCTGCCACCTAGGAAAAAAACTGTATGGTGCAAATGGGTATTTACTATCAAATACGAAGAAAATAAGAACATATAAAAGTTTAAAGCTATACTTAGGTTCATAATAAGGGAGCAAGAGACATTTGCACTAGTGGTGAAACTCAATACATTAAGAGTACTATTATCATTGGTTGTCAACCAAAACTAGCCTTTTATATAAAATAGACATTAAAAATGCATTTCTTAATGAGGATCTTGGAAGAAGTGTATATGGAGATACCTCTAAAGTTAAAAAACAATATAAATAATCAAATTATGTGCAAACTAAATAAATCATTGTAAAAGTTGAAAAAAATCTCCCAGAGCACAGTTTAAAAGGTTTATCAAGGTTACTTTTGTCAATGTGTACTATTAATGTCAAGATAATCATACTTTGTTTGTGAAATTAAATAAAAAAAGTACGATATGCGTCCTTATTGCATATGTAGATAACATTATTCTTACAGGAAATGACATAAAAAAATTAAAACAATCAAAAGAATAATGGCTTTCGTGTTTGAAATCAAAGATCTTGAAACTTCTTTGTCGACACTATTTTTGGTTGGGGGAGTTGCCCGTTAGAAGTTGTCGGCCACCAAAATCAAAATCCCATCGCCTACATCAGAAGGACATTTAGTTTTATAAAAATATGAAATCAAACTAACCTCATATTTTTTCATAGTTTAAATAAAAGAGCGTTGTACATCAAACCCTGTATTCATCTCGAAGGATAAACACAAAACTTGAGGATGAGGCTAGATCAAATAAACTGAGAAATATATGATGTCTGTTTGGTCTGTGAAACCATTTTATTTGCCAACAATTTCTCCTATTTAATATGAAGAATTAAATAGGGTTTATATTAAGCTGGGTTAGGATAAGCTTCCTATATGGGCAAGCCCCTATAGTTAATTACATCTTAAATGACTGAAGTCACCTAAGAAAACTCTTGATAAAAATCAGGAAATATTATCTTCAAGGAGGTCAAAGGATAGGACTTTTCAACTAAATCAGATAAAGAGGTGTGAAATGTGATTGACTCAAATTTGGAGCATTTTATTTTTGAATTCCAAAGGAGGAAGAACTAGGGGATGTCATAGATCTAGAGAGAACCTCAGTGACTTCCCAAGTTATACTATGGGTTGGCTTCAGTTTTAAGGAGAAATTTCAGGTGTTTCATCCTACCAGTTTTATTAATTTAGGACTTACATTTGTGTGGAACGATCACACATAGCCTTGAAGATGTGAGGATTTAGGTCGTGACGAACGACAACCTCAGAATCTTAAGACGAGTTAGGGCTTAGATTGCACAACATGATTGTGCATAGCCTAAAGATAGGGTGAAGATTTATGTTGCATAAGCATACTACCTCAAAGTCATATGGCTTGTTTGTTTATTTCTAACAAAAGAATGGTTTAGTTTAGGAAGACAGGTTCTGCTATTGATGATGGTCATGCTGCCCACCATGCTAGCTCCAAGCTTCTTGTTGTGAAGAGTTTAAGTTTTCTAGGGTGTCAAGTTATGATGTTAAATCAGGTAGCTCTATGGTTGTAGTTCTTTAAATTTTATGGGAGATGTTAAAGTTGATTAGAGTGACACCAGTTAGGATCCTACGGTTCCCTCATTCCAGCACCACTATTTTCTATTAGATTCACTTAGTCCAAATGAATTTACTAAACTCAACTTAATGAGTTCCAAAATTTCATTTAGACCGTGGAAAGCCTCGTTAGCAACCGTATGTTACCTCCTCCAAGGGATTCCCGATCATGCGATAGAGATGTCTTAATTTAGTTGTAGTTGTTGTTTTCTGTGATGTTTATGATTAAATCTTGAGTTATTTTATATTTTGATTGTTGTGGCGGTAAATTTTATCTTGGTTGATTTTAGATTTGGTTTTGGTTTTAGTTTTGGTTTTGTGGTTATCCTGATAGTTTTAGTTTTCATGCTAGGTGACATCGTTGTTTAGCATGCAAGTTTGAATTTTTTTCATACATGCAGGTAAGTAAGCATAATGTGGAAAGCTTAAGAAAAGACAATGTTGTAAACTATAAAAGTGTACCTGACGAGTCTTCTCATTCCACCACTTGAAACTCAAAATGCATATTAGAACATTTTATGTAAAGTGGAAAAAGTAAGGTTTTAGGGACCTAACTAACCCTAGGACATATCTTGGTGGGTCCCTATTAGTTTGATTAAGGATGATTTTTGTTAAGCAAAACATATTAGTTTAGTAGACCTCTGAGGTATCCAACAGATCTGGAGGAAGAAGCATGTCCATGCTTCCCTCTCACCGCCTGGTGAAAAGTCTCGAGCTCATTTAAACTTATTATGTTGCTTAATAAATCCACCCTATAAAAATACTTCTAATGCTCAGTGAACATTGATGTTTCAATTATCCCGAAGAGTAGGGTAATTATCTTTTGTGATTTAATTTGTAAATTATGTGGGTGAAAACATTTAAAGAGGCAAGTTAGTGTTATCAAGGCACTTACCTAACTTTAATTTGGGATTTTAGTGTTCTAAAGGTGTTTAATTTTAGCTATGTCCACTATTTCTAATCCTTATTTAACCAAATTTGATTTATCTTAGGTCACTACGAAACCCTTAAGATTTTGGTGGATGTCTTAGTTATTATTTTTTTGAAAGAGATTAAAATTTTAAGTGATGTGATTCATTTTTTAAAGTCATTTGAATATCAAATAGGGGTATTAAATTAGTGAGTTATTAACACCCAAAACTATAACCCTAAGTCTATGATCATTTATTTGACTCGACTTTCAAATTTTAATAATTTAAGGAAATTAAATTTATCCTTTAATTAACAAAAGTGAGATTGGTTTCTACCAATCAATCCCCCTTTTATTTTCAATCATCCAAATGAATTAGTTAAAATCAGGGGTTACCCTTTTCCCTCTTTGAATTAAGCCTAAAAGTTAATTAAGGCTAAACTTCCAAAATTACACTTTTGCCCCGAAGGCTCTATCACTTCATAATTTGTCAAATTTAATTCAAATGACTTTAAAATTTTTATCTTACCTTACTCATGGGTCAATTAAGACATCAGAGGAGAAAAAATGATTTTTTAAAATTTTATATAATTTACATAATTATTTTTTTGCAAAAATAGGATTTTTCAAAGAAAATTTCATAACTTGACCAAAGAAAAACCTAATCCCTTGAATTTTTTACTGAAAGTAGACTTAGATTAGATAACCATTTGGATCAAATTTCATGATTTATTGAGTTTTTATGAATTATTAGAATTATTTTGAATTATGGAGTATTTATTAATTATAAAATATTTTGAGAGTTAAAAATTAAGTTTTATGTTTTTGAAAAATCTCCCTAAGGTCAAAGAACCTATAGAAGTTGATTTTTCTTTGATTTATGGGAATTATATTGGTGAAAATCCATTTTTCAGCCTTTAAAAATTATTCTAAGCTTTAAAATTCAGTATCTTCACTTAAAAAATCAGAAAAAATATTCCAAACATTATTAAGTGCTTAGAAAATAAATTAAAACCTTTCCATGAATTTATTTATTTTTGTGGTTTTTATCATTTTTTAATTATTTTAGTATTTAAAAATATGCTAAAGATGATATTTTTATTTCAAACATTATTTTGTTTTTAGAAAATTCTTTTGACCACAGAGAACTCCGAAAACTCAGTTTCATAATTTTTTGAGTTATATTTTGATTATTAAAAATCATTTTAGTGTCAAAAATGTCATTTAACTTAGAAAATCAATTTGAGTTATCAAATGAGTTTAAAATATTTTCAAATTTTTATGAAGAGTTCTCTAAGTCTTAAAAATAGTGGAGATAAAAAATCATGTCCTTTTGATGTTTTTATTTCCTAAAATTAATTATCTTTTTATTTTAGGGTTTGTGAAGATTAGGTACATTTTGAATGACTTGACTAGTGAAATATTTTTCAAATAGCTCTCTAGAAATAGTAGACTTACCAAAAAATTTTTGAATTTTTCTTAGCAACATGCTAATTATTATGATTATTTTATGCACATAATAGACATATGCTTGAAAAATATGGATCTTTGTCTAAAGGTCTCCCCTGACTTTGGAAAAATCAGAGAGTGTTCCCCTTATCAGAGGCTACAACATGTCAAAATTACAAGCCATAGTAAAATGTCTACATGAATGGAGAATCAAAAGACTTAAAATAGTATTTAATTAATTAAAAATAAAACATATATCAAATGAACTTCAAATTATTTTCACATTGTTCTCCTCTGTGCACTGAGCAAGAGGGTATTTTTATTTTATTTTTTTTATTTTTCTACACCAAGATATTAATTTTTAAAATTAGGGGGCATTTTTTGATTTATCTAATTCTCTATTTATCTATTTAAATGTGCGGCACCACCTCATTTTAGGCAGCTCTGAAGCTCCACGCGACGCGCTCCTATTTGACGCTGTCATCCACCTCAGCGGTGACTAGGCCTGCGGTTCATGAAAGGGAGTGTTGTCCGGCTTGATCTCATCCTTTGATGAGATAAACTTATGATCAAACGGCTCTCCATCATCGTCTCTAATGGCCTAGCTCAAGAACTGTCCATCTTCAAGGCTTGATATCTCTTTCATTTCTCAAACAAATTGAATCATTTTTTTTTAAATGCTCGTCTAGACTAGAGAAAAATATCTATATAGACAAGATGCCATGAAATTAAGCCTAAGCAAATGGAGAATCGAAATAGGCTCGGGAAGAGGAGGAGATCAATACATTGGATCTGAGAAGGGAAGCTTTAATCAGAGGCGCTTGACACGTTCATTGGGGTCCAAAGAGGCTAGGGATTGAGCCTCTTGCTGTGTTGAAAGGTCTAGGTATGAATTCGACCTAGCTCAATTTCAGGTGTTGGTCTAGAGCTATGTGGAAGGGGAATTTGATGGGGCTTCTCCTTCTTTCTCTGTGGTGAAGGTGTGCATAAGTTTAATTTGAGTTTGGTGGACTGTGGAGGTGTATTGAGCTCTGTCCTGGTTTTAGGCAAAAGTTTGAGCTCAAAATTGAGCTTCCACAATGGGAATCAGTGGGGGAAAGTGGTTGGTTTGAGCTGAGGATGCCTCAAAGAGTCTCAGTGAACGATTTGGAGGGCTCTCTCTGAGAAAACTTCAACTCTCTTTCCATAGTTGTGGAGGGGAGCCTTTTATAAAAATGGATTAAGGGTGGCTGCCATGGCCAATTAGGGGGTGAAAAGTGATGCTTAGGTGGAGGGCAGAGATGCTCTAACATTTAATTTGGATGAGATGGCCTCTAGGTTTGAAATGGGTTTGATTTGAAGGAGGTGATCATGGTTTTGGTGTTTTCCGGCCACTAGGCTGGCCAACCAGGCTAGGGGAGGTGGCTAGGTGGTCAGGTGAGCTAGGGGAATATGTCACATCAATTAAATGAGTTGAGGTATAGTTTTGGCAAAATTATCCAAGGCTTAAGCAAATATGGAATCAAAATCCCTTGATTTAGGGGACCTTTGGTCCATGGATTAGTTTAGGTGGTTTTATGGGGTTTATCTTGGTCACTAGGGTCCAACTAATGGCTGTGGAGTCATTAATTTGGTAGCTTTGGCGTGGTTAGGCTAATTTTAGTGCATGGGTCCAATGTGGGTCCCAATAACAAAAACTTGGGTTTAGGATAGGCTAGCCATGTCAATTGAACATTTTTGGTGAAGGATTGGAAAAATTTTGAGTTCAATTAAGGGGTCAATTTGGAGGATTTTGGAGAGTTGGTTGTTTTGGGCATGATGGGCTAGACTTGGGCTAAGTCCAAATTGATTGTTAAGAATGGTCAATAGAAATTCCATGAAGAGTTTTCAACATGAATTGGGTGGGTGCCAATTTTGGGGCTAAAGCATTCAATTTGGTGAAATTTGGAGGCATAGCCAATTTGGGGAAAATTTTGGGGATTTTTGGACTTGGGTCAAAATTGAGTGCAATTGAGTCTTCACCAAGGCCAATTGAAGGTCAAGTTTGATGTTTAGAAATTTTATGAAGAGTTTAGGGTTCAAATTGAGACAAATGGAGTAGGCCATATGGTTTAATTATGTGGAACCAAGTCATAGGGCCAAAATTGGGTGTCTGTCTAAATCAAAATGGGCTCAAATAATGGGCTAATTAAGCCTATATTTGGGTTAAATTGGTCCTATTAAAGGTTAATTTGAGTTTAGAATTTAAATTGGGGGAAATGAGGACCAATTTGATGGACATTTTAGGTGGATTTGTGGAAATTGGACCTTTAAAGGCAATTTTAGAGGCTTTGGTCAAAGATGGTCAAAATGGCCAAATTGGGTCATGTGGTAGCTGAGAAAAGTGCAATTGGGAATATTTGGAGTTTTTTTTGGAATTTTTGGGATTTTTTGGATATTTGGGCTAAGGAGGGGTATTTTGGTAATTTGGCAATTTTTGGTGATTTTGGATAATTTTGATATTTTCAAAAGGTTTGAAATGACTTTTGAATAGTTTTGAGTATTTGGGTAAATTTGGGAATTTTTGCCAAATTTAGGGTTTCAAGAGTACTTAGGTAATTTGGGGAAGTTTAGGGGCAAAAGACTAAGTTGGGCATTTTGGTATAGTTGGGGTGCTAACCACTATTAATAAATTATGGACTAATGGAAACCCCATTTGGTTCCTCTATGTACTTATCTTATCTAGACCCTTAGCCTAGGGCTAGTGGGTTTAGGGGACCATCTACATGAGTCTCCCAAAGGATTAAGGGATCGAAGTCAAGAAATTTTGAGTTTGAATTTGTGAGTGATTGTGAGTGAGGTGAGCACCTTAGCTCTAGACCAACATCCAGAGTCAACCCTAAGGTCCAACAGTCCTATTGGAACTCTCCTTGAGCTCCCTCATAATGACCTCACCTACTAAGTGCTAGATGTTAGGACCACTATGTGGAACTTCAAGTTGAGTAGAGAGGAGTTTAAAATTGCTAATGGTGAGGGTTCCTTTTCTAGTTTTCTAAGAATAGTCAATAGGAAAGTCCTATGGCTAAACCTTAGGTTACTAAAGAGCAAGACCAGACCTCAACCAAAAGTGAGGTCAACATTCTTCATCAAAATGAATTTAGCTAGATCCAATGAATGCATTATCATATCCCACTGAAAATATATCATTAACTTATTAAAAGAGAGATGAATGTTGGAATGCAAACCAACAAATACTCCTATAGATCCTAATTAATGAGCATGAAAAGAAGAGTAACAATACAATTGAAATAGGGATGTATCAAAGAATTTTTTAAAAACTTATTTATTTATCACATACAAGAACTAATGTTGCTTTTTCTATCAGCATATTAAAGCCAACATATGAATGATCCAAATGAAGATCATTTAGAAACAATCTTTTGAATCCAAAGGTAGCTAAAGATAACTCCATGACGTGAATTGATATTTGGGAAAATTGAGAACCATGACATTGAGATATACACTAATGCTAGTTGTGTAGGACAACTAACTGACATAAGTTCTACCATGAGTTATTGTTCATTTATTTATTTGTATTGGGTAACCTTGTTACTTGGAGAAATAAGAAAACAAGTTATGGGGGCAAAAAATTGTACAAAATCTGAGTGCCTTACTCTCATCCTAGGATTTTGTGAAGAGATGTGGCTAAAGAAATTATTGGTAGAACTTCACATGAAGAATCAAAACACTATAAAAATGTTCAATAACGGTTAATCAACCATCAACCTTTCAAAAAATCATATGCACAATGATCAAACCACACATATAGAAAATGATAAACACTTCATCTCTGAAAAAGTCAATGAAGAGGTTGTCCAGTGATACACCTAAAATATATAGTATTTTTAGACACATTTTTATACCTATTTTTTAGATATTGCGCTTTCATGAAAGGTTTTTTTTGCTTTTTTCTTGCAGATACAAGTAAAAATGGAAAAAATGCTTAAAGAAGTGAAAAAGGATCAAATTTGGAGCAAAAAGGTGAAAAATTGTGCAAAAGAGTTTTGGCGCCTAAGCGCCAGATCCGACGCTTAAGCGTTTGTTAAACAGAAAAGGTCGTGCCTAAGTGCTGAGACCCCGCGCTTAAACGACTGTTACTAGACGAGTAAAATCAATTTTCACGAATTTTGAAGAGGTTTTTGAGGCAACCATTAGCTTAATAGGTGGTTATAACCACCATGGACAAAAATTATCATGAAAGGATGCGTCTCTTGGGCAAATACATCAAATCAAGACACATTTTGAAGAGATCCCAAGGAGCCTCTTAGAAAATTATAAAAGAAAGAAGAGAGGACTTAGAAAAGAGTCCTGAAAATATTGGCAAGTTTTGAAAGTTCTTCTTTAGGGAGTTAGTTCGGAGAGATTTTCAGGAACCACTTTTTATTTACTTTATCCTTTTTGTTATTTTGTTTTGAGTGATTTTAAAAGAGGAGATTTAAAAGAACATCAAGAGTTTGGTGGAGGACTTGAGATAAGTTCTATCTTGTTGTTTTAGACTACTTTTGGTTTTAATCGAAACTTGTTGATTTGACAATGATTTCTTTTTTAAAACTAAAGTGTGGTTTTGTTTTCTCCATGGATTCTGAGTATTTTTCTTTATCATTCTTCTTAAAATGATAAGTGATTAAGTTTTCGATGGAAGTTGTGGAGAGAATAGATCTTTAACGATGAAAGAAGTTGTGATGATTTAAATCCACGCACTTCATTTACTTCTTGATTTGACCAATCCAGATGTTAAAATTTGTTGTGAGAACATGTAAGAATCGGGCTGGTATTGTCTCAGTCAACAATTGGAAAGAACCACATGAGGTTGTATGAATGAGAATGTAGTTCCTAGGATTGAGTGCAAATAAATAGAGAAATATTCATTGATGGGTGTACAGTTAGAGGACTTTAAAGTGACAGGTTAAAGCCTCCAACTTGGTTTATTGCTTTAGGTTCTGATACAAGAATTTTGGCCCCCATATGGAGGGAATCAACTGAAATCTAGAGTGAGAGCTAGTATCTTCCCTGCTTAACCGGTCTTCAGAACTATTCGAACTTTAAATTAGCCAATGTTCATTATAGCATCTCTAGTAAGGGTAAAGAATATTATTGCTCCTATTTGGCACAACACAATTTGCATACTTCCACAACATAATTCCTATACTTATTATTGATTCATGATAAGAAGAAAGATATTTTCATATTAAGTACTTTTCTTCTACAAAAACTTTAGTTATCTTTTTACTGTTTCGTTAAAATATTAAAAATACCAAAAATATTTAAATTTTAAATTCCTACAAAAATCATTTTTAATTTAAGTAATTATCTTTTTAAAAATAGAAAAACTTTCTAAAAGGTGCATATTGCATAATATTTCCTGTCGGTTTGATATTCAGGTCTTAATAAAAAATGTCCTATATTATTTGATAACGATACGTATACTTGCGTAGTATCCCAATATAAGTATATATAAATTAAAAAGTTAAATTCTTATTTTTCTTCAGGATCAAGTTTTAGGTTTTTTTGCAAAACAAGGAAATATAAGTGAAAAATACCATCAGAACTATTGCTATACTGTGCATAAGCATTAAGTAGCGGTACCAAGTTTTTGGCGTCGTTGTCGGGGAAGAAAATTAAGTAAATTTCTATATTTAGAAAGTCTTATTTAAACTTTAAATATTGTATCTTATTTTGTATGTTTTATTTTATTTTATTTTATATTTGTGTATCGTAGTTCAGGTTCTGAAGGACTAATGCCCTATGATTCTGAATTAGAAAGAACTATTAGAAAAATCAGAAAAAACTAAAAAAATTAAAAATCTTAAAAAATAAAAAAACATACAGAAATGGTAAACCAAAATATTCAAAATACTGAAATTCATTAAGAGTTTAGACAATTAAGAGATTATGCCAACCCTATTGTAGATGAACTTCATTGTAGCATTCAAAAACCTATTGTAGTGGATAATTCTTTTGAGCTTAAACCTGTTATTATCCAAATGATATCAAATAATCAGTTTAAGGGATCACCAACTGAAGATCCAAATTTACATCTTACCAATTTTCTAGAATTGTGTGCTGCATTTAAATACGATGGTGTTTTAGATGATGCCATAAGACTTAGGTTATTTCCTTTCTTAATGAGGGATAAAGCTAAGATGTGGTTGAATTCGTTAGCACCTAGATCTATTAGAACTTGGGGTGATTTAGCACAAAAATACCTTGCTAAATATTTTCCACCGTACAAAACTGTGAAGCTTAGAAATGATATTACATCTTTTAATCAGTTTAAAGGGGAATCTATTTATGAAGCATGGGAGCGATTTAAAGAACTCTTAAGAAAGTATCCAAGCCATGCTATACCCGATTGTTTAATAATCCAAACCTTATATAATGGATTAATTGGTTCTCTTAGATCTATTATCGATGTCGTTGCTCGTGGTTTATTGATGTCAAAACCATTTCATGATGCTTATGCTTTAATTGAAGAGATTACTACCAATAATCTTCAATGGCCTTCTGAGAGGGTGAATCCAAAGAAAGTAGCCAACATTCATGAAACCGATGCATTTACTATGTTAGCAAATCAAGTTGCTGCAATTTCAAGGAAGTTAGATCAATTTGGAATGAATTTTTCTCAACTAATTTTCATGATTGAAGAGAATTCATTAGGTCAAATGGTAGATTCTCAAGTATCATTAGAAACTTTGAATGCCATAAATAATAAATGAAATAACCCATATTCCAATTATTATAACCCATGTTGGAAGAATCATCCCAACTTTAACTGGAATAACAATTCGGGTGATAATAATCAGCAATGGGGGAACAACCAAGTAAACACATTGAGAAACTAGAACAACCAAGGGAATAATAATTATAGATCTACTTATCCTCTAGGTATCAATAGTAATACACAATTCAAGGATAAGAAGTTATCTATAGAAGAAGTGATGTTACAAATGGGTAAACAGTTATAAAGTCAATGAGCTACAATTAGAAATATTGAGAATCAACTTGGGCAAATCGCAAGTTCATTAAGTAATAGATCCCAAGAAACACTTCCTAGTAATACTGAATCAAATCCAAAATATCATAATAAAGAGCAAGTTAAGGCCGCACAACTTAGAAGCGGAAAAGAGTTGGAAGGTAGGACGCTCCGAAAGATTCTGAAAGACTTATTTCTCCGCCAAAAATTGATTTAGAAAAAACCACCACCTCCATTTCCTCAGAGACTTCAACAACAGAAGTTGGATAAGCAATTTTAAAAATTTCTGGAAATATTTAAGAAGCTTACAATCAATATTTCATTTGCTGAAGCCTTAGAACAAATGTCAAGCAATCTAAAGTTTATGAAGGATATTCTCAACAAAAAAAGGAAGTTTGAAGATAATGAGACTGTTGCACTTAGTGAAGAGTGCAGTGCTATAATTCAGAAGAAACTTCTTGAAAAGCTTAAAGATCCTGGTAGCTTTATAATTCCATGTGCAATAGGAGATAGATTTTATGAGAAAGCTTAATGTTATTTAGGTGCAAGCATTAACCTTATGCCATTATCAATATTTTAAAGATTGGGATTAGGAGAAATAACCCCTACTACTATAACTCTGCAGTTAGCAGATCGTTCAATAACCTATCCTAAAGGAGTTATAGAAGATGTCCTAGTGAAAGTGGATCAATTTATCTTTCCTGTTGATTTCATCGTGCTAGATATGGAGGAATATAAAGAGATACCTATCATTTTGCGGAGACCTTTCCTAGCCACAGGAAGAGCAATGATAGATGTACAGAAATGGGAATTAACAATGCACATCAATGATCAAACTGTTACTTTTAACATTTTAAATTCAATGAAATACCCTGCAAAAGGTAAAGATGATGAATGCAATATTATGGATGTTATAAGATATCTAAGCGAATGTCATTTCAAGACTACTAATGAAGAAAAATTTGAAGAAAAAATTTGAAACACGAGCAAGAAGAGGAATTAGATCAATGTGTAAACCTTTTTAAGGAAGATTCAAGTTATGTTCAAGAAAGTTTTGAAATTTTGGACATGATAGATAAAGATAAATCATTTTGTCCATCTATTGAAAAACCTCCAGAACTTGAGTTGAAATTACTTCCTGAACATTTAAAATATGCCTTTTTAGGAGATTCCTCTACTTTACCTGTTATATTTCCTCAAAGTTAACAAAGGAAGAAGAAGAAAAGTTGATGAAAATTTTGAAAAATTTTAAGAAAGCCTTCGGATTGACAATTGTTGATATTAAAGGAATGAGTCCTTTAATTTGTATGCATAAAATTAATCCGGAAGAAAACTGCAAACCCAGGGCTGATCTGCAAATCATATTAAATCCTGTTACGAAAGAGGTTGTTAAGAAAGAAATTTTAAAGTGGTTAGATGTTGAAATTATCTACCTTATTTCAGATAGTGCATGGGTTAGTCCAATTCACTATGTTCCTAAGAAAGAATGAGTAACTGTAAATGTGAATAAGCATAATCAGTTAATACCTACTAGATAAGTTACAAGGCGGAAAAAATGAATTGATTATAGAAAATTAAATCTTGACACTAGAAAAGATCATTTTTCGCTACCCTTTCTAGATTAAATACTAGATAGACTAGCTGTGCACAAATACTTTTATTTTCTGGATGGATAAACTGGTTATCACCAAATTCAAATATCTCCTAAGGATGAAGAGAAAACAACATTTAGCAGTCCTTATGGAACTTTTGCTTTTAGAAGAATGTTTTTTGGTTTATGTAATGCCCCTGCTACATTTCAAAGATGCATGATGGCAATTTTTTGTGAGTTAATTGAAAAAGGGATTGAAGTCTTTATGGATGACTTTTTAGTGTTTGGAACTTCATTCGACTCATGTTTAGAACATTTATATAATTTTCTTAAGCAATGTGAAGAAACAAATTTAGTCCTTAACTGAAAAAAATGTCAATTTATGATAGCAGGAAGAATTGTATTAGGTCATCAAATATTAAAAAATGGTATGGAAGTAGATCCTGCTAAAATTCAAGTGATCGCTAATTTACCTTATCCAACAAATGTAAGGGAAATTAGGAAATTTTTAGGACATGCTGGATTCTACAGGAGATATATTAAGGACTTTTCTAAGATTAATAAGCCTTAATGCCATTTATTGGAGAAAGATGCAATTTTCAATTTTGATGAGGAATGCCTAAAAGCTTTTAAATTATTAAAAGAAAAATTAATTACTGCACCAATTATAATTTCACCAAGTTGGGAAAAACCTTTTGAACTTATGTGTGATGCAAGTGATTATGCTATTGGAGTTGTTTTAGGACAAAGATATGATAAAATTTTCAAAGTTATTTACTATGCTAGTAAAACTCTTAATGAAACTCAAATTAATTATACAATAACTGAAAAAGAGTTGTCAGCAATAATATATGCCTTTGATAAATTTAGATTATATTTGATTGTAACTCATTGTATAGTGCAAACAGATTATTCTGCTATTACGTACTTAATGAAAAAGAAAGATACTAAACCGAGACTTATAAGATTGATTATTCTTTTACAAGAATTTGATTTTGAAATAATAGATTGGAAGGGAACTGAAAATCAAATTGTTGATCATTTGTTCATGTTTGAATTAGAAAAACCACTCTATTTTGAAAAAAAAATTAATGAACATTTTCCAGATGAAAAATTGTTCACTGTAAATGAGTGGCGTGTTCCGTGGTACGCCGACATTGTGAACTGTTTTGTTAGTGATCTTAAACCCTATGGAATGTCTTACCAACAATGAGAAAACTTATTTCTAAAGCTAAAACTTATTTTTGGGATGACCTATATTTATATAAACAAGGAAATAATCTGATCATTCGAAGATGTGTACCATTAGAAGAAACTTATGAAATTATCCAAAAATGCCATAATTCTGATTTTTGGGGACATTTTGGTGTTGATAAAACAACATAAAAAATTCTACAATCTGGATTTTATTGGCCTACAATTTTTAGAGATGTTAATGCTTATATTAAAACTTGTGATAGATGTCAAAGAGTAGGCAATATTTCTAGAAGAAATGAGATGCCCCTCAATTATATGCTAGAAGTTGAAATATTTGATGTTTGGGGATTAGATTTCATGGGTCATTTATACCATCTTTCAAAAATTTATATATTTTGTTAGCAGTGGACTATGTATCCAAATGGATAGAAGTTGTTGCTTTACCTCGATATGAAGCTCAAAGTATTTCAAAATTTTTAAAAATGAACATATTTTGTAGATTTGGGATGTCGAGAGTTATCATTACTGATGGGGGAAGTCATTTCAGAAATGTCATTATGGAAAAGTTATTAACAAAATATCATATAAATCATAGGATTGCTACTGCTTATCATCCTCAGACAAGTGGTTTGGTTGAATTATCCAATTGGGAAATTAAAAGAATTATGGAAAAATTTGTGAATCCAACAAAAATGGATTGGTCAGTCAAACTTGACTGTGCTTTGTAGGCTTATAGGACTGCATATAGAACTCTTATAGGAATGTTCCCATATAGGCTAATATTTGGGAAAGCTTGTCACTTACCAGTTGAACTTGAGCATAAAATATATTGGGTTATTAAAGAGTTTAATTATAATTTAAAAGATGCTGGTGAGAAAAGATTGTTACAATTAAATGAGCTTGAAGTGATAAGGAATGAATCTTATGAGAGTGCTAAGATTTATAAAGAAAAGATGAAAATGTGGCATAATCAAAAGATTATTACTAAAAATTTTCAACTAGGGCAACAAGTTTTGCTATATAAAGCAACGTTTAGATTAATTCCAGAAAAACTTAAGTATAGGTGGATGGGCCCATTTGTTGTGATAAAAGTTTATATTTTTGGAGCTGTGGATATTAAAGATCTTAATTTTGAGAAAATTTTAAAGTAAGTGGACATAGACTGAAACCTTATTATATAGGGGATCATCATAAATATAATGATGAAATGATGTTGGGTCAACCAGAATGAGCACTCGTTACGTCAGGCTGACGACTTAAAACCAAGTGCTTTGTGGGAGGTAACCCATAGTTATCAATGTGTTTTTACTTTGATTGTTGTTTGGAGTCTGATTAAGAAACTTGGGGTAGTATTTTTGAGTTTATTACATGCTAGTAATGATTTTTAGACTTTATTTAGTGACCTAAACATGTTAGAATGAGAATTTGGACGTTAAGTTGACTAGTGCAAAAATTTGCACTAGCGCTTAAGCATCAGATCCGACGCTTAAGCGTGGCGATTTAATCACATGTGCAAATTTCAATTTCTAGAAGATGTAACTGCAATTTAGTTGGAATAAACGTGACTAGACAGTTTTTAGTTGTGCCTAGAAGTTATGAGTGGGAATTAGGCCTATAAATAGGAGTTTGTGAAGGAATTTCACCTCGTATTATTTTTAGCCCTAAAAGTCTAAAAAAGAGAGAGATTTAGAGAAAATATCATCATGGGAGATGGATTTGAAGAAGAAGGAAGAAGCCATGAGAAAGAAGTTCATTAGTCAAAGTGTACAGGAGATGTATAACAGTTTCTTAGCCGTTAGTATTAAAGGGATATCAGAGAAGATCAACAAGATGGAGAATACTACATCTGTATTAGAGACTAAGGTGCTTGAGTTGCATGCTCATCTAGAACATATTGGGTGGCAACTTAAGATGCAATTCAACCATACCAGTTATGTAGAGGAAGCGGATAAGGCGATGTTCCTTAAGAAAAAGTTGATCGAAGATGATAGTATTAGAGCTCGTCACCACCGTCCGTTTAATCAACTCTATATTCCTGGAGAGACTACTGAGTGACAAGAATTTGTTCCTTCTAATGAAGAGTGGCATTAAGTTAAGTGTTAGGAATTGTGTGTTTGGAGTCATGTTTTTAAGTGTGTTGGTGTTTATGTCTTGTGTTTAGTGTTTGTGTCACTTATGTGTTTAATTGTAAATGTGTGTTAAGTGTTTTGTACTTTGGAAAATTTTCTCATCCAAGACTATTTGGAGAGAGAACTAAGTATTAAATGTGTTTGTACTTGTTTGTGAATTAATATAAGTTTATTTTTATAAAAATTTGTGTTATTTTTAGTCTCGAATTGAATTAATTATTATGGAGAATTTTGAGAGAGAAGGGAGTTATAGGAAGTAAAAATAGCCATTTAAGTGCTATGAGACCATTTAGCGGTGGTTTACTTAGGCTAATAGTGCATTTTACTTAAATTTAAAAATTTTAAAAATTGTGCACTGGTGCCGAAGCGCCACATCGCGCGCTTAAACGCGAGCCAACCTGAGAGGCAAGCGCCTAAGCGACACTTACCCGCGCTTAAGTGTCGGTTCATGAAAACCGGTTTGTGAACGGTTAAAAGTGAATTTTTGGTCTAAAAATGCCATTTTTAACGCCTCCTATCATCTTCCCCAACTCAAGTTCATGATTTTGAGGGCTTGGGCAAGTGAAATTTGGAGATTTCTTGGTGGAATCAAGTGAGATTTGCTAGATCAAAGTTCCTTGAGGTAAGAGCTTTACTTCTATGCAAAAATTTTAGATTTTCACCATATATTTTAAGCACAGTTGGAAGATTTTGAAAATTTACTATTCATGGTGAAACGTGAAGAAAAATCTATGGAAATTGCTTGGGAAGTTTAGTTAGTGCTTTTGAAAGTTTAGTTCAGTGATTTAAACTTGATTTTTAAACTTTTTCTTGGAATTTAACAAATATATAGAATGACACCAAGAATGAAAAGGAGCAGAGGAAAGAGCCCATTTGATTCGAGCAAATTTGTCAGTTCAAAAGCTCAGGATTGATATAGAGACACTCTACAGTCAGGAAAATTGCTTCAGGAGCGATGTTATAAGAGTCCGGGTGGAGAAGTGGAAGACCTGATAGTTTGCCGACAGTTTGAACAGTTTTGTTGTTTCTCTGCTGTCGCTGTAATTTCTATTGTAAGGGAGTTTTATGCAAATCTCTAGAGGTTGAGGATGATCGAGTTATGGTTAAAGGAAAGTTGGTCCCTTTTACTCTAGAGGTAATCAACTTGTTTAACCATTTACCATCGGCTACTTTATGTTTTTATGCAAATTATAGTCCTACTGAAGCGGAGTTAGACGAGATTATTTCATACTTGACTATTGGGAGAGGACTTTGGAAGATTACCAATGAGAGGAGAGTAAATTTCCCAACTTCAAAGTTATGTGCACCTTCAAAGGCCTGGCACTATTTCATTTCTTCTCGTCTGCTTCTGAACAATCATCTCAGTGAAGTGACAAAAGAGAGACCGATGTTGAATTATTGTATTCAGGAGAGAAAGCCCATCAACATAGGGACTTTGATCTATCACACTACCATCAGTTCAGCTGTTGCTGCTACTACTGCAGGTATGGGATTTGCTTCCTTGATATTTTCTTTATGCGAGCAGGCTGGAGTAAAGTATGATAGTTGGGAGGAAGTTTTGTTACCTCTAAAGCCCATCACGAAGTTGAATGTGAAGACTTATTATGAGCATTCGATTTTTGGCTGGAGAGGAGGATTTTCTAGGAGCTACGGATTAGAGACGTCTGTTGCATCTTCATCAAGACCATCTGCTTCATGTGCTTCTACATCTAGAGGTGATTCTACTAAGACTTAGGATGAGTTATTGCAGAAGATGATGGATAATATCAATTTTACTGCTGATAAGGTACAAAATTTAGAGAGTTTTGCAGATCATACTAATATTTATAATAAAAGGAAGAGTGATTATGAAGAGAAATTTCATGCATCTTTGGAGAGCCTGATTAGACCCAGGAGTGCAATTTCCTCCATGTCCTCGATATCCTGATTATGAGACTGCAGAAAAATGGTTCAGCGATGATTCTGAGGATGAAGAGTAGAGCTGAGAGATTTAGTTTATGATTGTAATATGATATGAACTATGTGATCTAAGCCTGCTACATTTGCATCTGTGTGTTGTTTTAGACTATGTTTTATGTTGTGTTTTGAATTTTTATGTTCTATTGTTGTTGTGATTGTTGTGTTAGATAGTATTTCATTTTTAAAGTTTTAGGGTAGTAACCGTTGTTTTATGTTTAGTATTGTGATTTAGTTAGTTTAGAACTTAACTTAATTTCATATCTGTTATAAAGTAGAAAATCTTGCTAGCTTAGATCTTAAATTTGAAATTTAGAAACTGCTACCCTTTATTTTTTCTTTTATCATGTTCGCAAGTTTGTCTTTATGTTAAGATTGTGATGTCGTAGTGTGTATGTTTGCTTTTATGTTTATACCCACTATTTAGAAGTCTATTGAATCTCTACATGTTAAACTAAATAAAAATGTTAGAAAATTTGATCAAAATTAATTTTACTCTTGTATTTAGTTTTATACTTGTATAATTATGATGTAAAAATTCCTGTTAGCATGTTATTTCAATTTTCATTCCTGTCTATATAATTATCTAATGCTAAATTGTTTAATCTGTTAAAAATTTAAGTTTGGGGGGATGAAAAATATTTTCAAAACTAGAATTTTATTTGTTCTCAAATGTACTACAAGTGAATTTGATTTTAAAAGAAAAAAATTGATTATGTATATGAAGTTATATTAGGGAAGTAAAATTTGATTTTAGAAATGACTAAGAAAATTTATTTAAAATTTTAAGTAATGAAGAAAAACTATAAGTTAAAAATTTTTAGTATAGAAAATGATTAATATAAGTAATTATCTTTAGTAAGAAAAATTGTATTTTTGAAAAATTTAGATAATTTAGACTTTTATTTTTAATACTTAAATTTCTTTTATTAAAATGATTTTCAAAACTGTTATTATATTTATAAGTAAAAGTTTTATATCAAGACTTTACTTTAGGAAAGGAGAAGTGGAATTCAAAATCATTAAAGACCTATCGAGATATAGTAATCCTTGCCTGAAAAAGAAAAAGAAAAAGAAAAGGAAAAGAAAAATAAAAGAAATGTAAGGGATGAGAAGCTTGAGGATTAGTGCCTAATCAAAAATTGGTTCTACATTTGATCTTTTTTAAAGTATAAGACTTGATAAAATCTTAAGCTTATAAATATAATATAGTAAGTAAAGTTAATAAAAAATTTTAAGTAGAGAAAATAAAAAAACTAAAATCTAAATTTAGAGAATTTACAATATTTCTGAATTAGATATGAACTCATATTTTCATAGTTCTTAACATTAAAAATTTTCAAACTTTAAGTTGGTCTCATTTACTAATTACTTTTTCTAAATTGGACTACTATATTTCTAAATCTAAATTTTATTAACTCCTAAAGAAACTCATACACATATCATACATATTTGGTTTTTAAAGATTAAAGTGTTACTTGAGGACAAGTAACATTTTTAAGTTTGGGCGATTTTGATACACCTAAAATATATAGTGTTTTTATACACATTTTTATACCTATTTTTGAGATATTGCGTTTTAATAGAAGATATTTTTGTGTTTTTCTTGCAGATACAAGTAAAAATGGAAAAAATGCTCAAAGGAGTGAAAAAGGATCAAATTTGGAGCAAAAATGTGAAAAATTGTGCAAAAGAGTTTTGGCTCCTAAGCGTCAGTT
>NEWO01000154.1:1267525-1293855 GCA_003013225.1 Phalaenopsis aphrodite | reverse complement strand
AATTGGAAAGAATCACATGAGGTTGTATGAATGAGAATGTAGTTCATATGATTGAGTGCAAATAAATAGAAAAATA
This sequence comes from Phalaenopsis aphrodite, assembly GCA_003013225.1. Classification (NCBI taxonomy): domain Eukaryota; kingdom Viridiplantae; phylum Streptophyta; class Magnoliopsida; order Asparagales; family Orchidaceae; genus Phalaenopsis; species Phalaenopsis aphrodite. The sequence continues at coordinate 1,293,779 of NEWO01000154.1, read as the reverse complement.
TTCATTGATGGGTGTAGAGGTAGAGGACTTTAAAGTGACAGGTTAAAGCCACAAACTTGGTTTATTATTTTAGGTTCTCATACCAGAATGTTAGCCCCCGGGTGGAGGGATTCGAGGGAATTCTAGAGTGAGAGCTAGTATCTTCCCTGCCTAGTCGGCCTTCAGAACTATTCAAACTTTAAATTAGTCAATATTCTTTATAGCATCTCTAATAAGGGTAAATAATATTATTGTTCATATTTGACACAACACAATTTGCATACATCCACAAAATAATTCTTATACTTATTACTGATTCATGATAAGAAGAAATATATTTTCATACTAAGTACTTTTCTTCTACAAAAATTTTAGTTATCTTTTTAAGTTGTTACTATTTCGTTAAAATATCAAAAATATTTAAATTTTAAATTCCTACAAAAATCGTTTTTAGTTTAAGTAATTATCTTTTTAAAAATAGAAAAACTTTCTAAAAAGTGTATATTGCATAATCTTCCCTGTGAGATTGATATTCAGGTCTTAATCAAAAAATTCTATATTACTTGATAACGATACATATACTTGCGTAGTATCCCAATATAAATATATATAAATTAAAAAGTTAAATACTTATTATTCTTCAGGATCAAGTTTTTGATTTTGTTGTAAAATAAGGAAATATAAGTGAAAAATACCATCAGAACTATTGATATATCGTGCATAAGCATTAAGTAGCGGGATCATCCAGCCAAGTTATACCCCAACATAATATCACATTCCTCCCATCTTACCAAGGCATTTCCTCGAAACCACTTTAGTGATCTCAATAGCAAGTTTGAAATGTTTGACATACAATTTAACTTGAGGACGAGTAATGAAATGCACACAATTTTGAAAAATTTTAGTCTACCATTACATTTGAGGGGAGAAAATATTATCTCTTAATGATCTATTATCATGTTTTATTTATTTTCTTTATAACATGATTAATTTCCCTCTAATCATAAGAGAATGAGTCTAAACTGCATATACATTAGTTATCGACTTGATGAGAAATTAGAGCTTTTTCCTCAAAGAAAATGCTCCTAAATTTTATATAAACAAAAAGCTAAAACAAATATACAACAATGCTCTCACAGGTAAAATAACCACAATCTTATTGATTTTTTAACATTGCAAAGGCTAGATCACACTTAATTTAGGGGGTTTGATGGTGGGGGAGAGGCATGACTCGCAATAGCAAGCAAACGCAATGCACTAAACAAGTTTAGTTTACATGTCTAACACATATACTCTTTCATATCACACAAAAATGCCATCATTTTAAAAAGTGAAATACACCTTTACATATATAGTTTATCCAGTGTGTTCATAAAAATTGAAATTTAGGTGTTGGACATGCAAGCACATGACAATTGAGTGATATGCACGTAAATCTTCCAAGGAAAAAAAAAAAACACAATCATTTGTAAGATAAATCACAAAAACTCCAAACTCCCCAACATTACAAGAGACAAAATTTTACAAAATGCATAAAAAACTAAACTGTTCAGATTTTAGACAATTCTGAAATTGCACTTTGCTCATATGACTCCTCCCAGTTCCTCCCATCAAACAATCTAACCTCAACATCTGAAATTGTGCCATCATCAACACACTTAACCGTCACTGCAATGCCATCGGGATTTGACCTTGGAATGTAAAAAGACGTTATTCCACAAACCTTACAGAACATATGTTTCGCCGTGTGGGAGCCGAAGCTATAAGTGGTGAGATATCGTTCAGAATCTCCAACGAGTTTGAATTTGGATGATGGAACAATGAAGTGAATGTTGCCTCTCATTGAACAATTTGAGCAATTGCACTGCCATACTACAACATTTGGAGGAGCTTCAACTTGCCATCTTACATTTTTGCAGTGGCAACCCCCACTATGAATAACAATCTCAGAACTCATTGCAAGAATAAAAAAATTATCTGTTGTTTCATGTCAATGTAAGTAGTTAATCATAATAAATATTTGATAATAAAAGCAAATAATATTTATATGAGTAATTTTGGGATAAAAATAGCAAAAAATAAAAAGTAGATATGTTCAACAGAAAGAAGGATTTGTTAATAAGTCACTGATTCTCCTTCACCAGATTTAAATGCAATGATGCAAGTTCGATGGGAATACCATCACTCCACCTACAAATTATTAAAGGCAATCTATTTGAGATTTCTCTCTTTTTTTTTTCTTAATGCGAATTACATCCATGTGATGGGGATGAATTTAACTATTTTTGTTATAGCATTTTGCCATTCCCTTAATAATGCTGTTATAGTGACGAATTTCAACTAAATGATCATTAAAAAGAGTAATATCATTCTTTTTATCTATTTTCTACGTTTAAATTGATAATATCATGTCATTAAAAGACATTAACTATAACCATAGTCAATTGTTTCTAGACAAGTTCATTACAAATTCCTATGTTGGAATTGAAGGACTTGTTCATGATGGGTCATTTCTGCTCCTCAATCTCATTAATTGGTCTATTTTTCTATGTGGGCAGATTACGAAATGCACTAAAAAAGAAGATTAAGAAATTTGAGGGCATTTTTGGCATAATTGTTTTAATGGTCTATTTAGACAGTGATAAGTAGATAATTGTTTAGAGGACATTCACCTTACTAAAGGTGGTTGGGATGGGATTGGGCTTTATCACACTTCCTATCATTAATCATTCATCTCATGTTAAGTGGGCATATAAGTTATTATATAAATGGGCTAGATGAATATGCATAATATATTCTAGCATAATTATATGAGCATACTATTATTCTAACTTTATGATTTATTTGAAATTTAATATCAACTATATACATATTTTTTAAGACATAAGTTACATGAATAGTATTATTATAAACTAGAAGAAGTGAAAGATGGTTTGTGGGAGGGACAAACAATTGGTGATTGATGTAAGTTTGAACATTCAAATATATCATAGAAAACTCAACATATAAACTTGAACAATAATGAGATTATTTATTTTTTAAGAATAAAAAATAGATACTTCTCAAATAATGCATAATTAGATAAACTTAGAAATTTTTGAAGAATACTAAATTGTGCAATTAAGTCTAACACAAGGATGGAAATGTGTGTGTAATCATTATCCTCGAAGGGGTGCCCCACGAAAAAAAGGCCAAGAGTTTATTGACTTGGCTACATTTTTTTCGTAGATGAAAGCATTGCTCAACTTAACCTTGTTATTCAAAGTCAAGAATCACTTATAAACTATAGGGATAATTACATACATAGCATCCGAAACATTGCTATTTACAAAAATCTAGTACGCAGTTGATATTTTTGAACTATTGAACCAATCTATTTATGTGTGCCACAATCAAATCATTAAAAATTTAATAAAATTGAAAAATATGGTTTCGAGTTTTATCATAAATTTTGATGATTGTGAGAATTTGAAAAATATGAAACTAAATAGGACGCAATGGAGAAAAAGGATTCATGTAGCCGACCCCACGTAGTGGGATTAAGGCTTTGTCATTGTTGTTGTTGAGACAGAGAAATCAAAAAATGGATGAAAGAGGGTGCTAGATTTGTAAATAGCAATGTTTCAGGTGCTATGCATGTAAACAGCCCGAAAATATAGTATGCATCAAACTTAAGCAAGAGTTTCCATAAAATAATACTTTATTGAAGAGTTGTAGTGCTATTATATTTGATAATTTATTAAAACTCAAATAAAAATAAAACTTCCACCTCTCTTTGTTGACTGTTGCATGCAGTGTTAAAACTCTTCTTAACAGAATTTTTTTTGACAACTTCCATCGAAATTAACTTAGGTCTACCCATTTATTAATGTCTAACTCCCAAATAGCAATCTCAATCAATGAAAGCTGTGCAAAAAGCTTAATTTAAACTAGGGTTAACATCAATTACAGTTTTTCACAACAATCAATGCATAGAACAATTCATAAACCTGGACCCAATGCGTTATGACTAGCAATTTTAGCAAAAGATTACTGCTGAATCATTCATGAAATAATAAAAAAAAAAACTTAATCTAATCCAATACAATATAAGGCTGACCATAGATGTTAACTTATCATGCAGTAGTCCAACATGACCAATTTTCATGAGCGATGAATTTATCCAAGAATGAGTCAAAATTTAGGGCGTAAAAATAGGAAAAATAATGAAAAAAAACAGTATCATTTTTCATAGGTTCATCAATGTCAATGCTAATAACAGCCAAATACGGAACAAATACAGCTTTGTGCTTATAATACTTGGGGTTCCTTTGAAAGAGTTTTTAATGTCTTCCATAGATTGGAAATTAGAAAAGTCATTTTCACTATTTTTTGATTTAAAACATATTCAAATTGCTTCTAACATAACTCCATTTGTGTGACATTTAGGACTGTGATTGGGAATAACTTCCTCAACAACTTCAGTTGTTTGCTAAATTAAAAAGTCGAAATTACAATAAAAAAACTCTGATTCACAATCAAACGATCTCACGTTGTGATAAAATTGGTAAAATTTTTGAAACCAAAATGATGGTAGGAGGCAAGATAAAAAACAACATTGTTATTCATCTTTGGCTATAACAAGATTTTTGTTTCTTCTTAGTGTCATATCGTTATGAGGATTTCCAAAAATTTTGACAAGTTTATACTCGCCGGTGAGATTACATTTTTCTTTTGTTATATTAATATAATATTTTATAAAATTATGTCAACTTTGACAATTTTTATTTCACAAAAGTAATGAATAAAAATAAAATTAGCAGAATAAAACAACAAATTCATGACTTTTGAAATTAAAAAATTATGTATATAATCATTTTGCATTTTTGTAATTTTTTTTATAAAATTAGTAAAATAAATGATATTTGTAATTTATATAAAAAATGATTATTTCAATCTTTTATATGAAAAAGCTAAGCTACTAACTTACCCAAATAAATAAAAGAATTTTTTTGGTTTGAAAAGGCCAAAAATAATAATTTATTTAAACATTAATGTCAATTTTAGCAACAATAATTTTATAGCACTGTTTTCTTAAAGTTATTTTAAAACAAGCATTTATAAAAAAAAGTTCAACCAAATAAAACCTTAAACAACGTTAAGGCATAACTAACATTTTAGCATGCATTCAATCACAAATGTAGATAAATTTAACAAAGAGATCAATAAGGTAAAGTAAAAGTGAATCACAGATAGGAAAACTTATCAACCTTGATTTGGGACTTTTTTAGGGTATATTCGACCTTCTCATTTAGCAAACAGCAGACACAATCTCAAAAGCCATTCCAAATGAACTTTTAACTTTCCGTTCAAAGGAAAACAACAAAGAAATTCCTTCAAACGAACCCTAAAACTGACTGACCACCCAATCGAGTGCTAAACATTTCGAGAGAAAGAAAACATAGAAACACAAATTAGTCCGACGAACAAAAGATACAGAGGATCACTTACGCCTGATTTCAATCTGAAAAAGAAGTGTTAGAATTGGCGGCAGGAGCGGAGATGGATTGCTGGAAAGCTTCGGCACTGATCTAAGCTAGGGCTTTAGAAGGAGGAGGTGGGAAAATATTTGCCCAACTAATATGTGTACAAAGGGAAAAATTATTCCATGCGGATCGTCGTCCGCACGTAGCTTGCGTGCGGACGCCGATCCGGACCGTAAATCACACATGATTTACGGTCTTGATGTATTTCGGTAGGCTCCACCTAAATTTTTTTATTTTTTTTTTAAAAAACGGAAATAATCCTGACCGTAGATCACCGTGATCTACGGCCAGGATCGAACACCGCATGCAGAGATGCATGCGGTGTCCGCACGCAATAATCTCTTGTACAAAGGACTCATGTTATGCCCATAGGGCTGTCAAAACGGCTCGTTGTTCGCGAGTGTTCGACTCGTTAAGAAGCTCGTGTTCGGCTCGTTAAATTTGTTCGATAAGTTAACGAGCTGAACACGAACTAAGATGTGTTCGTTCGTGTTCAGCTCGTTTTGGCTCGAAATACTACTCATCAAGTACATATATATATATATATATATATATATATATATATATATATTATTAAGTAGTATTTTAAAAAAAATTAATTGACTACATAGCTACAAAGATTTATAACCAATTAAAATATTGATTAAGAAAATAGAATAAAAATTATTAAATTAGATTCAAATGATATTTTAAATCTTGCTCAAACCCTTATTGTCTTATGACTCCATGATTAGGGTTGTTAAAATGACTCTTTGTTCGTGAACAGCTCGTGTTCGGCTCGTTAAGCAAACGAGCCGAACACGAACACGCTTTTTGAGCTCGAAATATAAATGAGCCGAACACAAGCTGAGCATGGCTCGCTCGTGTTCAGCTCGTTTACACCCCTATATGCCCATATAACATGCTATAACCTTTTATATATTTTCTGTAACTTAGAAATAAGTTCTGCGCTTCTATAATTCTGATTGATACATATAAATTATAAGAAGGTTATAGGGAGTATAATGCGAGTATAAATTTTTTGTACCCTCTGAATAATCTCCGACGTACGCAGCGTTGTGTACGTCTTACACGTAGACAAATATTGGTATCCTCTATAGATTTCTTTTTTTTAATTTCAACTCTGTATGTTTGGATTTTTCATTTTGGACATCTTAGTTTTTTTTTTTTTCATTTTGTTTCCGGATATATAAGTATTTTAGAAAATTTACATGGGTGTTATGTATATGAAATTTTATTTTCATTTTGTTTGGATTTTTCATTTTGGACCACCCATTTTTATTTATTTATACAAAATACACTTAATTTGTTTAATTTACATTTATAATATTTTAATGTCATAAAATTGTATTTTAATTTTAAAAATAAATAATAATGATATTTTTTAAATTTGATATTAAAGAATTGGGTGTTATGTATATGAATATGGAACTAGATCTATTAGGCATGTAAATTGATAAGAATGATGTGGTATGCATGTAAATTTGATAAATATTAAGTTAATAAAATTAAGATTAGTATTATTTTATTAGATTAAAATCTTATGTTTAATTTGATCTATAAATTCTTAATTGATAATTTGATTAAAATGATATGTTATATAAATTATAATTTAATAATTGCTATTAAAATTGATAAAATATTAAACCATTATGAATAATAATTATTATTAAATTAGAAATAATTAATTAAAATAATATCATTTTATTAAAATTGAATAAATATAAATTATTATTTATTTATTTTAGTAAATTTCCAACTAAATATTAATGAAGTTATAATTGTATGCTAATTTTTAAATAATTAATTCAATTAAGGCGCAAATAGATTATGTTAATATGATAAAATATCATAAATATATAAATTTATGGGTTTAAATGAGTGGAATTGAGCTTGAACCACCCTCAATTTGAGCGCAAGCTTGATTAATTAATTGAGTTAGGGCTTGAGTCAGCTTATTTTTGATAAAAGAGAGAAAACAATATTAATATATGCTAGTGTTATAATAGAATGATAAATAAAATGAGAAAAACAAAATAAATAATAATAAATCACTTATTAAAAAATATTAAAGATATTTTCCTTAAAATATTTTTAATATTTTAAAGAAAATTTCTAAAAGTTTATAACATTTTGAATATAATTTAAGGTAATATTTTTTAAACTAGCCAGTTCACGAGCTAATCAGTTGAGTTGGGGTTAGCTAGAGCTTGGCTTATTAGTACACCAAGCTTAAGCTAATGATCTACTTATTAAATCGAACCTAAGCCGGCTCACAAGTTAACTTGACTCACACCCCTAGACGAATCTTTAAATCATGAAATAAGTAGCCAAAGTTAGCTTGACTCACACCCCTAGATTTAATGATATTTAAATTCTATTATATCGAATATTTTTTGAAATTTAACTTGGACAGACTATACATTTAAAATAGAGATATACAACAAGAATGCGTCTACTCGAATCTCGAGGAGGTGATTGGAGACTTAAAGAATATGGTTTATTCATCATACGATTGGTCAGAATCATATGCCAACCTGTTGAAGAGAATGAAAAACCCAACAAATATCGCACAGCTATATCAGCACTTACTTCTGAGTAACTGTCATCATGAAAATCAATAGTCGCCTAAGCTGAGGTTCTTCAGTATAAACACATTCACTGAAAGTAGGCTACTTGTCAGATTATGTTGAATCACCATCTACTAGATGAAACAATCCTACCAAAGAACAATGTGTCCTTACATTCAGTCTTTACATAATGGGTAATCGAAGATTATTAAGTCGACTGAAGAATGTTTGGTCGGTCAAATAAATCTTGGTCGACTGAACTAATTTCAAGTAACCAAATTGGGCAGTTATAAATGTAAAATAGTGTTTAAGGCAATTACAAAAATATAAAAACACTAACAACGGTTACAAGGTCAGAATAAATGGTATTTAGTTACAAATACGTAAATGTAATGACTCATCAATTATATTAAAGTCCTCTTTTAAAATGGGTACAACCATGTAATTACGATATCCTACCTATGAACTATAAATAGAAGGATCATTTTCAAGAAAAGGGACTCCGAACAAAATTCTGGCTAAAAACATAAAGTGTGTTCAAATCTTATTTATTTCCTCTTTCTGCCGACTAATGCTCTATTCCTTGGTTGTGATCCACAGGAAAATTTAGGATCCAAAATTCTAAAACGTGTTGTGAGTGTGGAATCATACATTCTACAAGACGATGAGCACATCAGGGTGAAGTAAAACGCCAAGGAGAGACCTCCAACATGGTGTCTGATCAAGAATTTATACAATCACAAATTGAGGGACTCCCTGGTCTGATGGCTAGACAAATTACAGTGCTAGCCTGAATAGTGCTTAAGAGAAGGGTAGAGCCTCTCCCACAACCCGATCCACAACACCCGAGCCTCAAGTTCAAAAGGTTGCCCTAGTAGCTAAGTGAATGGAAGAGATCTGGTACCATGACAGTGCTAGATCCATGTAAAGGGGAGAGCCACAACCAGAAGCAGTAAAAGTTTATCACCGGATGAATAATGTGTTCACCCGACATATTGTGGAAGCCAAGCCACAAGAGAAGTTTAAGGTTCCCACCATGGAACCATATAAAGGTCGAAGGAACCCCCGCCAGACATATTGCATCGTTCGAGTCAGCAATCTACTTTCTTGAGATCTCTAATGCTTTAAAATGATGGTTTTTCTATGCCACACAGAGAGATTATGCTCTCTGATGGTTCAATGGACCTTCCATAGGAATTATTAATTCCTTCAGATACTTTAGGAAGTTATTTTTGGCACAGTTTGCTAGTGCCCAAAAGCCACCAAAGGATTTAAAATCTTTGTGGTATATAAAATTGGGACCAAATGAGAGCCTACGGGCATATGTTTCTAGAAGGAGATGTTGAGGTCCGGAACCTAGAGCTGGAAATTACCAAGGCAACATTGGCATAAGGATTAAAGATTAGTTCCAATACTATTTGAGTTTAAGGATACCCAAAACGTTGGCTGAACTCTTGGAGTTAGCCACTAACCATATTACAGCTAAAGAGCATATGAACCAACCAATTTTGAAAGGTGAGAAATCAAATAGATTGTCTAGCAGGCATGAACAAATTGAAGGATGATGGATGGAGAGATAAAGTTACCCCTCATAAAAAATGTGAATGAGATCGCTCGTTCTGAAGGCATAAAGAAGACGAACGAGACAGACACAAACGTAGGCGATCGAATGATTAGTCTACAAGAGATAGGAGGACGAACATGTTTACACCACTTTGAGTTTCTATGGAAAAAATTGTAGACGCAATAGAAGACAAGGAGTATTCTAAAATTAGACCCAAATGAAACCTGGAGCTTCCCTCTATAACCCTAACAAATACTGTAAGTATCATTGAGACCATGGGTACGACACCAAAGATTGCAAGCACCTCTGTAGCCTACTATAGGAGCTAATCTAGGCTAGAATGCTCAAAGCGTTTGTAGCCTCGGAGGCTCACACTCGAAGGAATGACAAGGCTTTAGTTGAAGGCGAGACAAGTAGGCTAACTACGGGTCAATACCACTCTAATAGAAGGAATGGCATCAACAATACTGGGAGGTGATTCATATGTTAGGGCCTGACTCGACCCGCAATTACACAATTATTTAAGTTCAGAAATATGTCTAAAAGCATGACCCAATTTATATTTAGCGGTTAATGTGCAAAATGAAATATTCCATATGGATGATAAAAATAATTACACGCTAGGGGTACTACACAAGTATATGTATCGTTTCACGTAATATATGATTTTCTTTAAAAACCCAATATATATCTCACTTAGATAGCCAAAACTCTTATAAAATTAACTTTAATAAAACCTACTTTTAAATTGTGGAAAACTTATATAGTAAATGTCCGCAAGTTTTTGTGTAATATCTAATATTATAAAATTAAAGGAATGCTAAGTATGCTGAGCAAATTCAAAATGTTAAAATTAAAAAAAAAAGGTTTTAAAATGTAAAGTTACCACTACTCTAAAATAACAATATATGAAGAGTTCAAATTTGTTTAAAACATCCTTCCCATTGCAATGAGTTTATAATTAATGTAAGAAAATAATTTTAAAATATAACTAAGGTACTGTGCCAAGTAGGAGCAATTCTATTCTTTACCCCTAACAAGTGCATAAAGAACATTGGCTAATTTAGAGTTTGGTCCTTAAACATGTGGTTAGGCTGCAATAATACTAGTTCTCACTCTACAGTTCTCACTTTCCCTCAACTGAGGGCTAACATCTCCCTTTAGTTTCCAAATATCTTAATCAAATTGGGAATTTTAGTCTGTCACCCTAAAATTTCCAATTATATGCTTATCCAAACTTTTTTCCTATTTATTTGCACTTAACCTTAGGGACTACATTCTCATCCATGAGGCTAAATGTGATTCCTACTATGTTGGAACATAGCCCATTTCAGTTCACTACGTTTTATAACAGATTTTTACAAATCATTTAGTCAGATTTACAAGTAAATTAAACATACAGTTTGAATCATCACAATTCATGAAATTTTAAAAAAACTACTAAATAACATTCCTACACATAATTATTCTTCATTGCAGGGAGAAAGACAAAGAAAACTACAGATCTCATAGGGAAGAAACAACAACACATAAATTTATAGATAAATAAAAGTTACAAGAGAAGATAAAGTAAAATAAATAAAGTGCACAACTTATCTTAAACTCCTTTCCAAGCAATCCTTCTAGTTCCTTTGAATCAATCACTGTCCTTACAATTCCACTATAGAGTTACTCAAAATCTGTAGTGAAGAAGTTATCTTTCACTTCTCCTCTTCTACTCCAAATCCAAGCAAGCCTCTAAGACTTTCTCCTCTCTAGGAAGCATCCATTTCTCTATAAAAGATTCCATTTTCTTCCTTCAAAACTCTATGTTTTAATCCTATGTATTAGTTTTCAAAAATGAATTTTCAAAGAGTCTCAATTCTTTAAAGTATAGATCTAAGATCCTTAATATTTTAAATAACAATTTCTTTTCTACTTTAAATAGTAAAATTATATTTTTATTCTCTTTTAATTAATATCTTAATTCTTAGAGCTAACCTCTATCACCAAAAAATTACCTAAGTCTACCATAACATCTATAGAATCATAAAAATATTGTTCTTTAAAAATAACACCACATGCCCCCATAGTGTTTTAAAAACATATTTTCTTTAAATATAGTTTCTTAAGGACAAACAAAATTATGTTTTTCAAAAAATTTTCTCCCTCCCCCAAACTCAAATTTTTCTTATTATATTAAAACATTTATAATTAAAAATATTGAAGTAGGAAGAAAATTTTTTAAATGATTTTTGTAAAAAAGTTTTTAACATGAAAATATGTAAGTAGGGGAACTTGTATACAATAGCAGTAGAACCTAATTAATATGTATATAACAAAAAGAAATTGCTAAGTGCAAGAATTTTTTTAAACATAACAACATATATAACAACAGTAGTATAGTAAAATAATCAGTAGTGCAGTCACACAGACAACAAATAGTCTAAGCAACAAACAACAATTAATCTAAATTACAACAAGTTCACCACATCAATTTCTACACTAAAGAGTTTATGAAAATCTATCACAACTGAAGAAATAAAACAAACAATAAACAAAATAAAGATACTAATCCTCATCATCATCGTCTTATGTCTCCCCATCAGTCTCCTCCTTCTCTTCCATACAGTCCTTTGGATGATAGTCTGGAAATGGAGGACTTGGTAGAAACTGAATGTTATGATCTCCTTGCAGACTACTCACTAGAGATTTATTGAAACTCATAGCATAGTCATGTTTGAGTTTCAAGTATCCCTGGACATGATCAATCTTATAATCAATATTAGACCCTTTGTCATGGAGATATGCTATGTCATGTGTCAGAGCCTGATAATCACTGTAAAGATCTTCTTGAGTGGCTAAAGATTGAGCAGCAATACAGAAAGTAGATGGTCGGGAGCTGGAGGTTGAAGGAATATCTAAACTTCCTCCCTTATACCTCATTATAGCATGCAACTTATATACTTGAACATTGGTTCTGCTAATTGGTTTAAGAGGTTGCACCTATTTTTCCCAACTCTCATAGATTACTTCTGATTGCTTACATAAAGTTAAAATCAAGGTAGAGAAACCTAATCCTCTAGTAGTTTCACCTCTAGAAAAAATATCTTGATAAATTATAGATCAAATATTTATATTCTTCATCTGTTGAATGCAGAAATTCAAAGATGCTCTCTCCTTGGTCACCCTACTAAGATGATTAGTAGGAAGAAGTCATGCAAAAATAAAATAGTGCCATGGCTTGGAGGGTGCATTTAACATTGATGTCGAGAAGTTTACCATATGATTGTTCTTAATTTTCCAAACTTCAATTCCGTCAGTCAGAAATGCAATCACCTTCCAACTGCAATTCATTGGAATCAAATGAAGATTACTCATAATTTATAACATTTGATAATTGGAACAGAGCATTGATGCACTTAGGAGTAACTTCTACTCTTCTTCCTCGAACAGAAACTTGATCATTAAAAGCTTCATGAAAATTGGAATAAAATTTCTAGACAATAGAAATTACCGTTTCCGTCGTAAAGTAACAGAAACTTTCCCAGTGTCAGGCTATAATTAAGCTTTCAATCGCTCCCCCAGAATTGAGAAAAGCCCTCTCCCAAACCAACTTTCTATTCACAAGAAGATCATTGTATCTTGAGCCTTCATATTAAAAAATTTCCCATAATATAACTCATATCTAGCTTTTCCTCTCTTAGTTAGGATCCATAATCTATAAAAAATTCCAAAAAAAAATCTACATAAATTCCAAACAATATTCTTAACTCCCAACAATATTTTTCTAAGGTATGAAAATTTCTACCATGAATTCATCACTCATTTCTTCCAAAAAATCCAAAATTTTGGCACATGATCAATGTGAGAAGAATTCATGATGAAAATAAAAAAAATTTGCATTAAAGTGAAGCTCTTACCTTGAAGAGATCAAATCCAAAGTTTTTAAGCCAAGAAATCGCCCCAAAAAAACAAAATTTGAGATGCCCTAAGAGGCTCCAACATAGTTTTTCGGGAAAACTAGGAAGAAGGTGACAATTTGGGTAAAAATTGAGTATGTAACAGATATTTATGGTTCAACTGACCTGTGCTTAGGTGACAATTCTGACGCCAAGCTCTCGGGTTTTTGGCGCCTAGGCGCCAGTGCCCATATTTCAATTTTTACAACGATCACTGCACACCAAGGCACTACAAACCCTAATAAGCCAAATTCAACAAATGTAAATAACTTCCGACACCTAATTTTCACAAAACACAAACAATCACTTATATTTAAATATAAATCCAATCCCCATACAAACACTAATATACTTCACTCACAACCTTTAAACACAAATTCTAAATTCACACACAGACTATTAAACATTTAATCACTCTAAATACTAGAAAGCCTACAAGCACACCACAGAGCTAATGCTAAACAGAACCAAACACTTTCAAACACACCTCAATGAAACAAGCACGTATATAAGCTACTACAAAAGATCCACTATATATTTTCATCAACCTCACTATAACTTTTATAATATCTCCAAGTGATCGATGCACGTAAAAGTTGTAGAAGGGATAATTTGGGAAGTCCTCAGAATCTTTGTTGATCCAACAATTCTTCTTATACATCTGAACTTGTGCATCATAGACTACGGCAGCATGATTCGACTGTTGTTTCATTTCTCAATCCAGATGATCAAATTGATCAGTGATGTTACTGATCCTGTTATGAATCACTAATATCTCATTCTTTATATTCCCCACTTCTTCCAACATACTTTCCAAACATTCCACATGTCGAGATGTTGATGATGTGGAAGGACGTGAAGACTGATCCATATAAGAACTTCCTGCATGCACGTATAAAGATCAATGTTGTCAAACCTCAAGATAGGCTGGTCCATGGGCTTCTAGGGAAGAAGTATATTTTCTTTACTTCCATAAGGGACCTAGGCTTGACTAAAAAGTGAAAAATTAATTGCAGGATGTCCAAGCCCAGTCATAGATCCATTTAGTGCAACTCCAATGATGGATCTATAAATAAGTGCCCCCACATTAATAGGTCTTCCTGTCTGAATATAATAATTATGGACTGCACTTTTCTTCGTTACTTCCTTGATGTTCGTAGTATAAAGCAATTTGGCAGAAATGAAAAAGCACCAAGGCATAGATGCTGAATTTAAACTTGCAGTAGGGAAACTAACATTGGACTTACTTTTAAATTCCCAACGTTTATAATTGTTGTCGGGAATCTGAAGATCTCAGTCAAATTTTCTCTAGTCGGAGTAAAGTTTGAAAATTCGCAAATTGGCATGCTATCCACCAAGAACAACTCATTGATCCTTGGAGTGAAAAGTACTAACTTACTTTGAACATAAACTAATCCATGATTTAATCCATGAAGATTTGCATAAAATTCCTTCATAACAGAGATCACATCAGTGGTGTAGCAAAAAAACTTCTCAACCCCTCTACACAATAATTGCCTTGATTTTCCCTCCAGGCATGATGAGTCCTCTTTATTTTATCAATTTCTTCTGTACCAAAGTTCTATCATGAAGTCTTTGCACTTCCTTGCATATGAACTTCTTATGATCAAAGACTTCAAGAATTAAACTTGCTAACACATTGCAATCTATGTTTTTTTAAACCCGATGAAATCTTAAGATTTTTATCACTCCCAAACCTTCTAAAATGGTGAAGTACAAAATGAATTGAAGGTTTTGGGGTTTATAATGGCAAAAATTGTTAGAAAAAATGAAAAATCGCTCAATTTTGCTTTTCAGTAAGTGTGGTGCTTAGGCGCTGAAATACATGTCATAACCTCCCCTAGGTCATGAATTATATTATTTTAAGTAGTAACAACACATGTGCGACTCTCAAACATAATCAAGTAAATACAAACAAATAAATCTAAACCAACTAAACTCAATTAATTCTAATAACTATGGGTTGCCTCCCACAAAGCACTTAGTTTAACATCGTCAGTCAGACGTATCCACATCTTACTCAGGTTGACCCAACATTAGGATTTCATTAGATATAGATTTATTTATATCAAAGTAAGGCTTCAGCCTATGTCCATTTACTTTGAAAATTCTATCTTTTTCAGATCCTTGATATCCACAACACTATAAAAATAATATTTTATCACAATGAATGTTTCTATCCATCTAGACTTTAGTTTCCCAAAAAATAATTTCAATCTTAAAATGTATAGTAAAACCTCTTGTATAGCTTCTAGATTCTTTATTAAAATATTTTTATCATGCCATAATTTGAACTTTTCCTTATAAATGTTTGCATTCTCATAAGATTCATCTCTTATTTCCTCAAGCTCATTCAATTGCAATAGTCGTCTCTCACCAGCATCTTTCCTATTATAATTAAATTCATTAATAGCCCAATAAGCTTTATGCTCCAGTTTTACTTGTAAGTAACAAGCCTTCCCAAATATGATTTTATTTAAGATCATTCCTATAGGAGTTTTATATGTCATCCTATATGCCCATAATGCTCCATCCAGTCTATTAGATCAATCTACCGTATTAGAATTTAAATTTTTCTCCAAAATTCTTTTAATTTCTTGATTGGATAATTTTCTAGATCGCTGACCAGAGGATGATAAGCAGTGGCAATTATGTGTAATTCTGTGTCTAATACCATATTTTTTAACTAATGTTTCAATTTTCTTATTCCTGAAATGACTTCCCCATCTGTAATTATTACTCACGGCATCCCAAATCTACTAAATCTATATCTCTTTAAAAATTTTGCAACACTTTTAGCATCACATCTAGTTAAAGCTACAAATTCTATCCACCTTGAAACATAGTCCACTACAACTAAAATGTATATATTTCTGAAAGATGGTAAATGGTCCCATAAAGTCTAAACCCCAAACATAAAAAATTTCAACCTCTAGAGTAATATTGAGGGGCATTTCATTTCTTCTAGAAATATTACCTACCTTCTGACACCAATCACATGTTTTCACATAAGTATTGACATCTCTATGTATTGTAGGCCAATACAATCCAGATTGTAAAATTTTATATGTAGTTTTATCAATCTCAAAGTGTCCCCCAAAATCAGAATCATGAAATTTCTAAATAATTTGTTGAGTTTCTTCTATAGGTACACATCTTTGAATAATTTGATCCTTAGATTGTTTATATAAATATGGGTCATCCCAGAAGTAAGATCTTGCATCATGCTTAAATTTCTTTCATTGTGTGTATGTCAAACCACATGGTGAAATATTACTTACTATGAAATTAACTATGTTGACATACCACAGAATGCATCCTTCAGTTACAATATGTAATTTTTCATTGGGAAAATATTCATTAATTTCATTTTCAATTTAATCTTAATTTTCATGTTTAAGCCTAAATAGATGTTCATCAATCTGATTATAAGTTCCCTTCCTATCTACTACCTTAAATCAAATTCTTGCATTAGAAGGAATCATCTGATTAACCTTAGTTTTGCTTCCTTCTTCAACATCAAATATTTAATAACAAAGTGATTTATATGCACTATACATTTAGTTCCAATAAGATAAGACCTAAATTTATCAAAGACATATACTATCGCTAATAACTCTTTTTCTGTAATAGTATAATTAACTTGAGTTTCATTAAGAGTTTTATTAGCATGATATATTACTTTGAAAATTTTATCATATTTTTGTCTCAAAACAACCCCAATAGCATAATCACTTGCATCACACACTAACTCAAATGGTTTCCCCCAATCCGATGAAACAATAATATGAGCGGTGATTAATTTTTTTTTGAATAACTCGATGGTATTTAGGCACTTCAGATTAAAATCAAATAAGACATCTTTTTCTAAAAGCTGGCATAGAGGCTTAATAATTTTTGAAAAATCTTTATTGTATCGCCTGTGGAAACCAACATGTTCTAAGAAACTTCTAACTCCTTTCACTATAGTAGGAGGAGGTAGTTTAGTAATAACTAGAATTTTCACTGGATCTACTTCCATACCGTTTTCAGAAACTTTATGTTCAAATACAATTCCTTCTACAACCATAAATTGACATTTCTTCTAATTGAGAACTAAATTTGTCTCTTCGCAACTTTTTAGTACTTTTTCTAAATGATTTAAACATGATTCAAATGAAGTACCAAACACTGAAAAGTTGTCCATAAAAACTTGTATTCCTTTCTCAATTAAATCACATAAAATGTACATCATACACCTTTGAAAAGTTGTAGTTGTATTGCATAATCCAAAGGACATCTGTCTAAAAGCAAAAGTTCCGTAAGAACTTATGAATATGGTCCTTTCTTGATCCTCATGAGCTATAAAAATTCGGTGATAAATAGTATATCCATCTAAAAAGCAGAAATATATGTGCCCCGCTAGCCTATCTAATATTTGATCTAGAAAAGGTAAAGGAAAGCGATCTTTCCTTATGGTGAGATTTAATTTTCTATAATCAATGCAGATTCGCCACCTGGTGACTTATCGAGTTGGAATTAATTCATTCTTTTCATTAGCAGATACAATCACTCCCCCTTTCTTAGAAACACAATGGATAGGAATAACCCAAACACTATCCAAAATAAGATAAATAATTTCATCATCTAACCACTTTATAATTTCTTTTTTAACATCTTCCTTTATTATAAGGTTCATTCTCCTTTGAGGATTTTTCCTCGGTGTATAATTCTCTTCCATTAAATTTTGGTGCATACAAATTGAAGGATTGATTCTGTTAATATCAGTTATCATCCATCTGAAAGCTTTCTTATAATTTTTTAAAATTTCCATTAATTTTTGTTTTTTATCTCTAGTCAGGTCTGAGGATATTAGAATAGGTAATTTATATAATTTCCCTAGAAAAGCATTCTTTAAATGCATAGGTAGAACTTTCATCTCTAGTTCAGGCAATTTTTCCATGGAAGGACTAAAAGATTTGTTGTTTTCACTTGTTGTGTCCAACAACTCAAAATTTTCTTAAACATGATTACAATCCTCATTAATCTTTTTTAATTATTTCATCTTTTAGATCACAATCTTCTTCATTCTCAATTTCTTTTTGTTCCAATTTATCCTTATAATGTTCCTTGAAATGGCTGCTACTTAGATGATTTATAAGTTCCATTCTAAAACATTCATCGCCTCTTCTCTTTGCTGGATATTTCATTGCTTTTGATATATTAAATGTCACTTCCTGATCATTGATTCTCATAATTAACCCATTTTTTTTGCACATCTATCATAGATCTTCCAGTAGCAAGAAAAGGACTCCCTAAAATGAGTGGCATTTCTTTTTCTTCATCCATATCTAATACAATGAAATCAACAAGAAAGATAAATTTATCTACTTTTACTGACACATCTTCTATAATCCCTTTTAGGTAAGTAATTGATCGATCAATTGAGTGAAGAGTTGCAGAAGTGGGAGAGATCTCTCCTAAGCCTAACCTTCTAAAAATAGATAGAGGCATAATTTTAATGCTAATCCCTAGATTACATAAAGCTTCTCCATAAAATCTGTCTTCTATTACACATAGAATAGTAAAGATACTAAGATTTTTGGTTTTCAAGGAAGTTTCTTCTGAATTATTGTGCTACACTCTTCACTAAGGGAAACTGTCTCATTATCTATAAACTTCCTCTTATTCTTAAGAATATCCTTTATAAACTTTACATAGCTCGACATATGTTCCAGAGCTTCAGCGAATGGACTATTAACTTCTTAAATATTTCTAGAAACTTTAAAAAATTTTTATCCAATTTCTGTTGTCGAAGTCTCTGAGAAAATGGCGGTGGTGGTCTTTCTAAATTGATTTTCATTATTGAAATAGGGTTTTCTAGGTCTTGAGGAATATCTTCATCATACCCTTCAATTTCTTTTCTCTCTTCCTCAACTTCAATCACTTTTTGAACTCTCATCTCTAATTCTCTTCCACTTCTTAATTAGATAAAATTTAACTTGTTGTTTGTTTTAGTCTTTAGGATTAATTTCAGTATTACTAGGAAAACTTCCTTGAGGCCTATCACTAAGGGTGTTAGCAATTTGTCCCAGTTGATTTTCCATATTTCTAATTGTTACTTCTTGACTTTGTAATTGATTACCCATATGTAACAGAAGTTCTTCTATAAACAACTTCTTCTCTTTAAATTGTTGATTACTGTTAAATCCAGAAGGATAAGTTGGTCTATAGTTAGCACTGCCCTGATTGTTCTAGTTTCCTATAGGGTTTGCTTGATTGTTTCCCCATTGTTGGTTAGCACCGCTAGAATTGTTATTCCAATTAAAGTTGGGGTATTTTTTCCATCATGGGTTGTAATAGTTAGAATAGGGGCTATTAGGTTTATTGTTAATTGCATTCAATGTCTCAAACGTAGGAATGTTAGAATCAATCATTTTTCCTAGTGAATTTTCCTCAATCACTTGAGGTGTTTGAGATAAACTCATTCCCAATTGATCTAACTTTCTTGATATTGCAACCACTTGAGATGTTAACATAGAAATAACATTAAAATCATGAACACTGACTATTCTTCTAGGATTTACCGTTTCAAAAGGCCATTGAAAATTATTTGTAGTCATTTCCTTAATTATATAATATTCTTCATCAAAAGGTTTTGACATTAATGATCCACCAGCATCAATAATAGATCTAAGAGATCATACTAACCCATTATAAAATGTTTGAATTATTAAGCAATCTGGCAAAGAATGATGTGGGAAGTTCCTAAGAAGTTCTTTAAAGTGCTCTCAAGCCTCGTATATTGATTCCCCTTTAAATTGCTAAAAATATGTAAAATCATTTCTAAGCTTAGCAAACTTTGATGATGGAAAATACTTAACCAATAATTTTTGTGACAGGTCACTCCTGGTATCAAGGTCCTAAAGAGTTCAACCACATTTTATCTTTATCCCTTAAGGATAAAGGAAAAAGCCTAAGTCTAATAATATCAATCGAGACACGATTATACTGAAATTTGGCACAAAGTTCTAAGAAACTTATAAGATGTAAGTTAGGATCTTCCGATGGAGTTCCCCACACTTATTATTTTGTACCATCTAAATGATAGTAGATTTTAATTCAAATGTGTTAGCTTCTACGATAGGAGTTTGTATACTTCAATGAATTTCATCTACCACAGGGTTAGCATAATCTCTTAATGGTTTTGGTACATTCTCATCAATTTAATTTTCTAAATTATTATGTAAATTATTTATTATTTCTTGGAAATTGTGAATTTGTTTTCATTTTTTAATTTTTCTAATAGGTCTCTCTAACTCAGAATCGTAAGGTACTAAACCTTCAAATCCAGCACCACGCATACACTTTTTACAGAAAAATAGTAAAACAAACAAAACACACTAACTAAAATAGTAAATATATCTCTTTTATATAAATATTTTCTATTTTTTTAAATACACACACAAGCACATATATATAAACTACAGTACAAATTTTTATAATATTTTTATAATTAAAAATAAAGATTTTTCTAAGTTAAAAAGGTTTCGTTGCTATCTCTGACAGCAACGCCAAAAGTTGACCCGACCTGTAATTACGCAATTATTTAAGTTCAGAAATGTGGCCAAAAGATTGACCCAATTTTTATTTAGTGGATAGTGTGAAAAATTGAATAATATATAAGGATGATGAAAATGTTCACACACTAGGGGTACTATGTGATGCACCAAAAATATATGCATTTTTAGACCTATATTTTATACTCATTTTTGGTGATATTGCACTTTAAAGGAATGTATTTTTCATGTTACATTGCATGTTGTTGATTTTTAGGACTTAAAGCAAAAATAAAGCAAAAAGGATGGAATTTGGAGTCAAAATAGCATTTTTGAAGAAATATTTAGCACTGACGGCGCCAAGTTGGATGTTGATGGCGCAGACCTACAAAACAGAGGCCATAATTTCCTCAACGTCAATGATGCCAGAAGCAACCTTGACAGCTCCATTTGACAGAGAGTAGTGAATTAATTCACGGTCCACTGGTGTCGACAACACCAGAATGGGCGCTAACGACGCCAATGTCGGTGCAAGATCGATTTATAGAAGATTCAACAAATTTGGATGCTTTTTGAAGAGTTTTTGGATGCACCTATTGGAAAACTGAATTAGGCTTTATTTAGAGCAAAAATTGATCAGAAAAATATATCTTTCACCCCCAACCACTTTGAGTCCATTAGTCATTTATTTCTTTAGAGTTTTGAGTTTTGTGGTGAGTTTAAGTGTGAATTTTTTTCTAAGAGTTATTAGAGAGGGAGAGAAGTGAGAGATTTCATCTTCCTTACATCTTTTAAGAGATAATCAAGAGTATTGTAAAGAGAGAAAGAGTCTAAGAGAGACTACAAAGGATTTTCTTTGAGAAAGAGTTTCAGATAAGTGTTGTTTGTTTATTATTATTGTATGAAATTTCTTTTATATGTAAAATTTGTGGTTTATTGTATCTTTCTCATGAAGTCTGAGTAGATTTCTCTATCTTTCTCCTTACTCTGAGATATGGTGAAATGAAGAGATAATTTGGATGTGTCGACTTTAAAATATAAAATAAATTGTGATGGTTTTTCAACTCCGTTCTTAGTTTACTTTTCGATCTGGCCAATTGAAATGTTAAAATATGTTGTGAAATATATGATCCGAAAAATAGAGTATGAGTTCTTCAACTGAGTGAGAATCACATTTAATTTCATGGAGGATTATTTAATTCATGGAATTAAGTGCAAATAAATAGGGATATATACATTATTGGACGTAGAATTGGAGATTTTAGGGTGACAGAATAAAATCCTCAATTTGGACTAAGTGTTTAAGAACTAAAGAGAGAGTTAACCTTCAGGGGAAGGAAAGTGGGAGCTCTAGAATGAGAGTCAGTATCCTCGCAGCCTAACCATAAATTTAGAGACTAAACCTAAGATTAGCCAATGATTATCTATAACAATGAATCATGGTAGAGAATTAAAATTTCTCCTATTTGACGCAATACAGATTTAAATCATTTATCTTATCTCATTTTACTGAAAAATCATTGTAGTGGGAAAGAAGCTTTTTCAAATTAGATAACTTCATCACATAAACATAGTTTGGTAGTTAGTTTTTAAATTTTGCATTTTAGTTTTGCTAGTAGTTAACAATTTAGTTCTAATAGTACATCAAATATTCAAAATTAGTGCAACAATTGTAGTTTATTGCTGTGAATTTCCTAATTAATTTATCATTTCAAATTTAAATGTTCCTCGTGAGATTGATATTTGGGGCTTAAATAGAAAGCCATGTATTACTTGATAACGATACGTATACTTGCGTAGAATCCCTACATAAATTGCTTAAATCTTTTATTCATAAAATAACACATCAATTTTTTGACACCATTGTAAAGCGGAGTCAACTTTATATAGTTTGCACAACTATATCATTGGGATCACTATACAAGTATCGTATCATTTCAAGTAATATAGGATTTTCTTTAAAAACCCCAGTATCGATCCCAAAGAGATAGCCAAAACTCAAAATTGACTTTAACAAAACCTACTTTTAAATTGTAGAAAACATATGTAGTAAATGATCACAAGTTTTTGTGTAGTATTTAATCCTATAAAATTAAAGGAATGCTAAGTATGCTAAGCAAATGCAAAATGTAAATGCAGGATAATCTAAAAAAAGGTTTTAAAATGTAAAGTTACCACTACTCTATGTATGAAGAGGTTAAATATGTATAAAACATCATTCCCCTTGTAATGAGTTTATAATTAGTGTAGGAAAATAATTTTAAAATATAATTAAGGTATTGTGCAAAATAGGAGAAAATCTATTCTTTACCCTTTATCAAATACATAAAGAACATTGGCGAATTGATCCCAATATTTTTTTATAGGAATCAAATTTTTTAGTTTAAAAAGATTATTCCCGCTCAAAAACCGCCATTTGAACCGAAGTAACTGCCATTTTGCCGGTCTCGCCGTCGGCGGGGTCAATGGCACCATCGGCAAGCCTCTATATTAATTTTTCCTGGACTCTCGGGAAAAACTCGTCGTCGGCGCCCAAGGCAAAATTTTCACAGTTTTTGCTATGGTCCGAATGCGTTTTAATTTTTCTCTATAGATCCAATTTTTAAGATGTTTCAAGGGTAAATAAGAGAAGTAGAGCTTAATACTACCACATACTAACGATAATTTCAAATAAAAACTATTATAATCGTGATAAAAGTAAAGATAAATATGGGTTGCCTCCCATAAAGCGCTTGGTTTAACGTCGTCAGCCTGACCTATTCAGGTGTCATTCAGGTTGACTGATCATTAAAACCTCTTTAAAATTTGGTCTTTTACCCTCATAATATGGTTTTAATCTATGTCTATTTACTTTAAATTTATTTCCCATCTTCTAATCTTCAATTTCAACAGCTCCACAAGTATAAACTTGAGTCACAGTAAAGGGTCCTAACCAACGAGACATTAATTTCCCAAGAAATAACTTCAGCCTAGTGTTGTAAAGTAAAACTTCTTGTCCTGGTTCAAAATTCTTCTGGTTAATCTTCTGATCATGCCATAACTTTAATTTTTCCTCATAAATTATGTCATTGTCATAAGACTCATTTCTTATTTCTTCTAACTCATTTAGTTGTAACAATCTCTTCTTACCAGCATCTTTAAAATTATAATTGCATTCTTTAATCGCCCAATATACTTTATGTTCTAATTCTACTGGTAAGTGACAAGTCTTTCCAAAAATTAGTCTCTAAGGAGTCATTCCAATAGGAGTTTTATAAGCAGTCTTGTAAGCTCATAATGCGGTATCCAGTCTAGTGGACCAATCTATTCTACTAGGGTTTACAGTCTTTTCAAGTATTTGTTTAATCTCTATATTAGAAACTTCAGCTAACCCACTGGTTTGAGGATGATAAGAAGTAGAGATTTGATAAAAAATATTAAATTTTTCTGTCAATCTCTGATATATTTATTTCTAAAATGAGATCCTTCGTCAATGATAATCATTCTAAGCATTTCGTATCTAGTGAAAATATTTTTCATTAAAAATCTTGAAACGCTTTTAGTGTCACAACGAGGTAAAACTTGTGCTTCAATCCACTTAGAAACGTAGTCCACTGCAATTAATATATATAAATTTTCAAATGAAGGAATAAATGGTCCCATAAAATCTAATCCCCAAACGTCAAAGATCTCAACTTCTAACATGAAATTTAGAGGCATTTCATTTCTTCTAGATATATTGCCTACTTGTTGACATCAATCACAAGTTTTTATGTATCTATAAACATCTCTAAAGATAGTATGCCAATAAAATCCAGCTTGTAAAATTTTATAAGCAGATTTATCAATCCCAAAATGTCCTCCAAATTCAGAATCATGACATTTCTGAATGATCAGCTCAGTTTCTTCATAAGGTACACATCTCCTCATAATCAGATCCTTACATTGTTTATATAAATAAGGTTCATCCCAAAAATATGCTTTTGCATCATGAATGAATTTCCTTTGTTGTTACAATGTCAGCATAGGTGGAAAAATATCAGTTACAATATAGTTAACAATATCAGCATACCATGATATCTTCTACTCATTAATATTATAAAGTTGTTCATGAAGGAAACTGTCTGTAATTTTGTTGTCAGTGTCAGATGATTCTTGGTTTTCTAATCTTGACAAATGATCAACAATTTGATTATCAGTTCTCATTATATCAATAACCACAAGATCAAATACTGGCATAAAAAATATCCATCTAATCAACCTTGGTTTAGCATCCTTCTTTTGCATCAGATATTTAATCGTAGAGTGATCAGTATGCACAACACATTTGCCTTCAATTAAGTAAGATTTGAATTTATCTAAAGCATACATAATGACCAGTAACTCTTTTTCTGTAACAGTATAGTTAATTTTTGCATCATTAAGAGTTTTACTAGCGTAGTATATAACTTTAAAAATCTTTTCATACCTTTGTCCAAAGAATATTTACTGTTAACTTCTTAGGAATTTCTAAAAAAATGGAAATTTGTTTATTCTGTTTTTGTTGCTTATATCTTTAAGGAAACGGTGGTGAAGCTTTCTCCACAGTAATTTTCATTGGTGTAAATTGATATTCTAAATCTGGGTACTCATGACCCTTTTCTTTTTTGGTATCAACTTTCTCTATTTCAGTTTTTGTTTCTTTTTGCACCCATATTTCCAATTCCTTTCCACTTTGTAATTGTATCTCTTTGATTTGTTCTTTTCCTTGATCTTTAGGAATTGGTTCCACAGTACTAGGAAAAGTTCCTAATGTTCGGTTACTAAGCGCAGTAGCAATATGTCCTAATTGGTTTTCAATATTCTTAATTGCAGTTCCTTGATTTTGTAATTGATTTCCATGAATTTGTAATTGATTTCCTTGATTCTGCAATTGTTGACCCATGTTTAATATCAGCTTTTCCATAGACAACTTCTTCTCCTTAATTTGAGTGTTATTGTTAAATCCTGGAGGATAAGAAGGTCTGTAATTTACATTTTCTTGGTTGGATGAATTTCCTAACGGGTTCACTGGATTGTTTGCCCATTGTTGATTTGTAGAAGAATTGTTATTCCAATTAAAATTTAAATGATTCTTCCAACCTGGGTTATAATAGTT
>NEWO01000154.1:1245506-1257307 GCA_003013225.1 Phalaenopsis aphrodite | reverse complement strand
AATTCATATATAAAATCAAAGCCATACAAACTACAACAATAAATAAACTTATCTCTAATTTCTCCCCAAGAAAACTCCTTGAAGTTCCTCTGAATCTTTTTCTTTCTTTACAACACACAGAATTCCTCTTCGAAGCCGCAATAAGAAAAAAATCTCTCACTTTCCCTCTACTCTTACAATCTCTCAAAGAACTCCTCACAATTTAGACTCTCTACACACTATTGGAACTCTTGGACGATGTTATAACCTTCCAACTCCTCGAACTCCTCTTTCATTTTTGGCCAAAATCGTCTTTTAAAGTTGTGGATGAGTTTTCCCAAGAGTTGCCTAAGCACCCCTCCAAAATTCATCATCATCCAATGCTTTGTTAAACATAACCACCGATCTCACGTCGGCGACCTCGAGGGTGCCGACGGTGGGCCTTCTAAGTGAATTAATTCTAGAGTCTCGGGAAAAGCCCGTCGTCGGCGCCCTAGTTCAAATCTTCACATTTTGGTCCTTTTCACTCAAAATTTGCTACTTTCTGCATCTTTTTGCTCCAATGACCCTAATTCATCATTCCTGCAACAAAACATCAAAAATATATTTCTTTAAAGTGCAATATCATAAAAAATAATGTAAAATAGGTATGAAAATCTCAACATATTTTCCTTTGGCACTTGTATGCTTGCACAAGAACCTGACTAACTTTGCAGTAAGTTATCATCTCGTCATTATGCTCACTCAAATCTACTGTCTTTATGCCGACCATTGCTTACATGTATTTTCACACACACACACACACACACACACACCACAAAATCAATATTGTTAGCTTGTGTTGGAGGGCCTTTGGTAGTAGTAACAGGGCAATCAGGCGGATTGGAATCAAAGACTATGTTGACATCTCAAATAATCAATTTAGTTTATGAATTGAAATAGAAATGGAAAATATGAAGACTACAAAGTAACTAAAACATGTATTGATTCATTAAATTGCATAGTTGCAACTTCACATGTGATATCCTTATGATAATTTTTAAAGAAGTAGTCATAAAGCCACCACTTGTTTGAACTCAACTCCGTAACAAGCAGGGTTCAATGTTGGCTCTTTATCTATAACTAGGTGATGTCTGATAGTACATATATTTCCAAAAATTATGGGCTCTCCTCTGTTGGACATTTCTATTATCAAGGCAACTTTGTTCCCACAAATATTGAAGACATTTTTCATCAACATTCAAACATTTCAGAACTTTTAGGGTAAGAGAATTATCTTGTTGGTGGGTAGGCATCTCAAAGATTGGAATAAATTTAAATCCTTCAAAACGTTTATAGCTTCATTAGTTAGGCTTTGACGTAGGTGGTCATAACTCCCCTGACATTCAAAGGCTTGCACCTACAAATCTACATCCTTGTACCTATGTCGCTACAAAGCAATTCAAGGAAAACAAAACAGGCATGAAGTTATTATGCTAAAAAAGAGCACTGTAAATTAGATGCACCAATTTGGTAGTTTAAAAAGCTCACATGGGTGATTAATTTGTGAATACTAGCTATGTAATTTTCCCTTTATTTAAATTTATAATAAGGAGGAAGTTCAAATGGTTAAATAAATTAGTGCACATAGCATTCAAATTTTTAATATTACATGAAAAATAAATATTAAAATATATGTCAATCTCAAATAAGTTTATATGAGTGAATAGCCCACCATTAAATCACATAATCAAGTTGTAAGAAATTATAAATTCTAATTAAAATTCATACCCTAAGATGTAAAATACACCTAAGATGCTTGAAGTTCTTAGAGTGGCATTGGAGTATTATTGGGTTTTTTTTGCGAAGATATATATATGTTTTATATTGGGGCAGTATTGGGGTAATTTTTTTTAGTCTTGTTGAGTTTTTGAGTTTTGTACAATGTTGGTGATATTAAGGTGGTATTGGGGTGATAATGGTATGATATTATTGAGGTTTTAGTAATGGTGCAATTTTGGTGTATAGAGGTGATAATGATGTGATAATAGAATGATATTGGGGTAGTGTTAGGTTGGTCTTGTTGTGGTTTTCGGTGGTGGTGCAATGTTTGTGATATTGGAGTGACATTGATGTGGTATTAGAGTAATATTGGGGTGGTATTGAGATATTTTTGATTTGGTCTTATTGAGATTTTAGGGGTGGTGCAATGTTAGTGGTAATGGGGTAATATTGATGTGGTATTAAAGTGATTTTGGGTGGTAATGAAGATAATATTGGTTCGGTCTTGTTGAGGTTTTGGGGATCGTGTAATAATGATAGTATTGGAGTGGTATTGGTGTGATATTGGAGTGGTTTTAGGGTGGTATTGAGGTAATATTAGTTTAGTCTTATTGATTTTTTGGGGGTGGTGCAATGTTTGTGGTATTGAGGTGTTTAGAGTGGCATTAAAGCAGTAATGGAGTGGTATTTGGGGGGGGTTCTTGAGAAGACATTGATGAACAATATTGAGGTGGTATTGAGGTATAATTGGGATAAGAATGAGGTGTTTTAGAGAATATATTGATGTGGTGGTATGGGGTTGGATTTGTGTGGTATTAGGGTGATCTTATGGTTTTTGGGAGAAGTTATTAATGTGTGGTGTTGGGGTAAGAGTGTGGGTTTGGGAGAAGATATTGGTGGTTTATTATTGGGTTGGTATTGAGGTAGTAATAAGGTAATATTAAGATGATATTGAGGTGATATTAAGGTAATGTTGGGGTGATATTAGGGTGATATTGAGGTTTTTGAGACAAAATATTGAAGAAGTGGTAATAGGGTGAGAATGGGGGTGTTGGGAGAAGACATTTATAGGGTACTATTGAGTTGGTATTGGAGTGATATTGGAGTAGTATGGAGGTTATATTGGGGTGGTCTAGGGGTTTTTGGCAAAATATATTGTTGGATTTGTATTGGAGTGGTATTGAAGTGATATTGAGGCAATATTCAGGCAGTATTGAAGTAGATTAATACTGCTAAGGTTGATATTGGAGTGATTAGTGTTGTAAATGAACCAATGCACTTGATGAACAACTCAAATTGGACTTGATTTAAACTCGATCATGTTCATTCAAATTAGTAAATAAACAAGCTATAACAATTTTTAAAAACTTGAAGCTTAAATTAACTAAACATGAACACAGTAGAACTTGTTCATTTATGTCCACAAACAAACTCATTTATTGTTCAACAAGTAACTTGTTAAATGCTCAATAATAAGCTCGATGATAGCTCATATGATATATGATATATTATTTAAATAAATTTAATTAAATATTATATTAACTCATTTGTTGATAACTCGATGATAGCTTATATCATATACGGTATATAAATACTTGATATTAAGATTATGTAGGTTTTAATGTTGACATTTTTAATGGTTAGGAAGGATTTAGTTAAATCATGCTTAAATGCTACACAAATTATTCTACTAAACATCTCCTAAGAGAGAGATTTAGGGTAGACTGAAAGAGAAACGAGATTTAAGATACTATAAGTTTTAGAGTTCACAATCAGTAAATTAAAAGATGTGATCAAATTTGTCAAATTATTTACTGAATTTTTTCTATGAAAATCTATCGTTCGAATTCTTATCTTCTTTATTAACTCGTTTAAATACGCGATCACTTGTAATAAACAAATCTAGTACAAATCAAGTCCAAAACATTGAAAAGTTTAAATAAATCAAGCTTGAACAATATATGAAAGCTCGACACACGCTCAAGCTGAACAAGAATAACTTATGATTATACTAACCCATGTCCGATTAATGATATACTCGGCTCAATTACAACCCTATGAGTGCTATTAGATGTATCAATTCTCTTTCCTCACACATTGAATAAAATATTATTGTCAAATCAAATACATTATTTTTCAGTAATAACTCTATAAGCATATATGCCACAAATTTAGTGTATGAAACAATACAATGAACAATAGATGCTATAAAATTTGTGCGGGAGAAATATATTTCACAGTAAAAGATAGTTTATACATCAAACAATTAGACATTAATCCACCTCGAAACCCGTGTTTTTGTCCTCTTTCACTTCCATTTGCTCATGCAGTATCACAAAAAAATATCTAAAAAATCCATAAATGAGTTTAGGAGATGATCGACAATGCAGAAAGAAGTAATCTAAAATCAAGAGGAGACATTACATAGTCGATACTACTCCAATTCTTCTTAATGAATCTCTACTATGCGCTGGTGTCACTCTTCTAAAGATTATGTAGAACAAAAAAAACTAGCGAAAAATGATGAAAGAGGAAGCGACGCGGGTTTGAATATACAACTTCTTATTAAGGTTGTCAAAAAAGTTGAACAGTTTGTGTTCGGCTCGTCAAGGAGTTCGTATTCGATTCGTTTGATAAACAAATGAGACAAACACAATTTTTTTTTTCATTCAGTTTATAAACGAATCAAACAAGAACAATAATGTTCTATCGTGTTCGAATCATTATTGTTTGAAATATAAAATAATTTAAAATAATTATATATAAAAAATTTATCATATTTTAAAAATAATTATATACTCTAAAAATTTATCATATTTAAAAAAATTAAGTCCTATAAATTATAATTTGATCTTCAGGTTTGTCTCTTAGCTTATATTAAATTGTATAATTTCGTATTAATCTTCAGGTTAGTCTCTTAGCTCAGATTTTTTTATATTTATTTTATATTTATTTAATTTCTTTGAGTTAAACATAGTTTTTGGGAGTGAAAATCTCACATTTTGACTCTAGATATAAATTTTTTTATGGATGAGATATGATATTATTGTTTTATTGTGAACTATGCTTGGACTATTTTGCATTTGTGTTGTGATTCATACAAGTTTAAGCCTTAATTTCATTTCAGTTAAGTTTTTGAAAGATTTTGAACAATTTAAACAATTCAAACAATACAAACAAATTTGTAAGATTTCAAACAATTCAAATAATTTGAATAATTCGAACAATTTGAATAATTCAAACATTTCAAACATATTTAAACCAAATCAAACTGAACACGAACACTAATTCACAAATAATTTCAAACACCAGCCTATTTCAAACGCATGTAATTTCAAACTAATCTAACACGAACACATACTTTATTTGTTCGTATTTGATTCGTTCACATCCCTACTCTCTACTTATTGCTGGTTCCGGGCAAAAAATTATTTTTTCACCCATTTATTTAATATACGGGATAATCCACAGTATGTGGAGTGCACCACCTCCTTATAGATTTCACGCTACACGCAAGTAAGGTGAATTTGTACCCAAAAAATGAATTTTTATTCGGTACGTGCACCGCATGAACCCCTACATGCGGTACCGAATAAAAATTTGCCACGTGGAATGCGATTCCACGTGGCTTTACAATTTAAAAATAAGCGTTTTTTATGCCCGACGGCCCGACCCGATACTCCTTTTTGACGAAAATTTAATGCATAAGGCCCTTTTCCGGTTATACCCAGATTTAGTTTCGCACTTTAGGGTTTGAAGCTGCCGAAAAGGACTGCTCTGCCGACGACGAGAACGATAACCGCTTTCAGATCTGTGCAAGTTTAGCTTCTTGTACCGGATCTGTACAAATCCTCTCTGCTTCTCCATTATGTAGTTTGTTGATCTGTGCGAGTTTTTGCAATCCAGATCTTAGGTATATCGTAGGTTTAATAAGTTTTATTTTTTGATTTGGAATTTTTGTTGCATTCTTCTGGGTTTATCAGAGGTTAGTTTTATTCAAATTTATTTCTGTGCTTGTGTTTAACAATCCAGATCTTGGCAGTATTCTCGTGTAATTTTTGTTAATAAAGAATGTTGAGGTTATTGTGGGGTGATTGTGATATTACGTTGATTTTATTGTTGTGTTGTGTTGTTGTACTGTTGAAGAGACTTTTTTGTTGCGGCTTTATGGTTTTATCGTTGTGTTATTATGGTGTTATTGTCTTTGCGGTATTATCTCTACAGTATTCCGGTGTTATTTTTTTAACGAAGGATGTTAGTGTTATTATGGGGTTATTGCGGTATTTTTATGGTTTTATTGTTGTGTTATTGTACTATTGAAGAGAGTTTTATTATCGTGTGATTATGGTGTCATTGTCCTTCCTATTGGTGTTATTGTGGGGTAATGATTTATAGTGTTGACTGGATATTAGCATTGCGGTATTCTCGTGTTATTTTTATTAACGATTGATGTTGGTGTTATTGTTGGGTTATTGTGGTATTATTATGGTTTTATTATTGTGATATTGTACCGTTTAAGAGAGTTTATTGCTGCGGCTTTATGGGTTTATTATCGTGTGATTATGGTGTTATTGTCTTTATTGTTTTAGTAGACGCACTTATCTTACTATTGACTTATTTGTTTTTCTATAACTTAAATCATTCAATGCAGGAAAGGAGGAGGATGGGCGAACATGCCAAGTACTGTTCGTTGAGATGGAGATATGTTGATGGAGAGTTTCCTGATTTCTCGGAGGCAATGAGATGGAGTTATTTTGTGATTCATATAATCTTGATCGATAAACAGTAGAAAAATCAGTCGCATCAATGATCAAAGGTTGATAGAGAGGAAGTTTTAGGCTGTTTGCACATCTAAAGTTGATTGAGTTATATAATCTGATGTCAACACTGAAGATGTGATTTGTATCAAGTAAGTCGTAATGGGTTTGTTAAATTGTGGGAATAAAAGAAAATGTAATTGTCAGTTTGATGTTCTGGACTTCTCAAGTATGATGTGAATGGTGTTCCGGCAGGTGAACCAGTTGGAACACCATTCACATGAGACTTAAGAAGTGCAGAACAACATAACTTGCAATAACATTTTATTCTGTTTCCACATTTTAGCTAACCCATTACGAATTACTTAATACAGATCACATCATGACCATTGTCATAAGATTATATAACTCGGTCAATTTTAGATGTGTGAAGAGCCTGAAACTTCCTCTCAATCAACCTTTCACCATAGATTGGAATGATTTTTCGACTGCCTATCAATCAAGAATAAAAACTACATGCCAACGCCCTGGGCCTCCCTTCGCCGCATACTATGTATTATACGATGGTTATTGTTATATGCATTATGCATGTTGTAATATTGTGATATTATTAGTGATTTATTTGAGTATTATTTATCTATTATTTCTTATGTAGTATATTGTTTTATTGCGGAGTGATTGGCGTATTATTAACTTATCTATTTATCAACAACGCGGTGATGTATTATTATGGTTGTATTGTGGTATTATTCGAGTCTTATTGTGGTGGTATTAATGGGACTACTTCCGACGTAAATTTTTTGGTGCCCTACAGTGTTACCGTGGTTTTAATGTTGTTTTATTATGTTTTAATTTAGTGGAGTATCAGTATGGTTGTATTATGGTAACATTTGAGGGTTCTTTGAAATTTTATTAATTTTATATAACGTGGGACCCGACTGTACTCCCGCCCGATAGTTACCTAATTAATTGAAAGAACAGAATACGAAATGTCTATCGAAAAAGAACTCCGGAGCAAAACTGATAGACGCACGACCACTTTTTCCATTCGCCATTTGGTTAGGGTTTTGAGTCTTCGTTTGTTCGCCGGTCGAAGTACATTCCTCAGTTCACCGCTAGAGTACAGTTGATCAAGATGGAAGCCGAGCTTTCTGAGTTGGAAATCAAAGAGAACCCGACGACAGTCGAAGCTGAGGAGCCATTGCCAATGGAAACCGAAGATGAGCCTTCAAGAATGCAGTCAAAGAAAAAAACTAGTGATCGTAAGAAGAAGGTTGCTGAAGAGGGTTCCGTAAGGTATATTTTGTTTTTTTTTTGTTTTTTTTTCTTCTTCTAAATACATTTCTTATTCGAAATGCAATTCTAAACAATACCGTGATAAAATGCAGTTATTTATTTAGGATAGGGTTTATTATGATTTCTCGATTATTTTTCCATGTTCTAAAACTATGGTTCTTCCAGTTAATACTGATTATTGCGGTGATAAAATGCAGTTCCTTTAAAAAAATGCTAAAAGCACAATAATACCATAATACTACCATAATAACACAACAATACAACCACACCAGAAACCTCATTCGTACGTTAATAATATCACCGAGATATAACCACAATATTACCTTAAAAGTACTGTAGTACTACAAGAATAATACCATCAAAATATTACCACAATAATACCATAATAACACAATAATACAACCACAACGAAAAAACATTTGATATTTGTTGAATTGTCTTATTTTTTATAGGTTTGTTAACCCACGTTCAATGAGTTGTAGATGTCGACCATCTGTGGTCAGAGATGCTCTGGATAAAGTGAGGCATTCAATATCCGAGGATATCAGAGACGAACTAAGAGCAATGAATGTTGTACAGTTATTCGACCTCCCTCCATATCCGCAAGAGAATGTTTTGACACTACAGATCTTGCAATGTTGGCAGCAAGATAAAATGGTTTTCAAAATTGGAGGGCAGGAGTTGCGAGTGTTATCCGATGAAGTTGCCCTGCTAATTTGCATGCCAAGCAGAGGTGCATTGCCAAAGTGGAGCAAACGTCCGTCTTATGGCGTGGATGCCCAGCAGATGAGGAACAATCTCTTGGACTTCGCAAGAGGGGGGTCTTCTACCCCTTTTGCTAAATTGTTTATAAAATTTTTGTTATCTAATCTATTCTTTTGCTCGAGCAATTTTAGTGTTCCCGAAGGACTTAACAACTTTGAGGAGAACATAGAGACATTTGCCTCATTTAATTGGCTTGCTGCGATCTATGATTTTCTTATAAAACAAATCAATTAAGTGATCATCAAATTATTGAGGAACAAGCCGATTGGATACATAAATGGGTTTCTTTATTTGCTTACGTTCAGCATATTGTAGATCTTGAACATGGTTAATGTTTACTAATAATCTTTTATGCTCAATATTGTCTATCTTTTATGCAGCTCTGGTTTTTTTAGTTTACTTCTGTGGTAACGCCTGTCAATGCTGATGCTAGACCGAGGATGTTGAGATGGCCAACAACTGTTAGCCTGAACTCCTCGCAAATAGATGTGGCCTTTAAGAGGCTGACCAGTGAACAGACAAGTCATTTACACTGTTGTTCAATAACTTATTTTAAGAATAGTAATTAAGGTTTCTGTTACCTGAAATGTCTTGCAGGTCAATGATAAATTCTTGGACCTACAAGAGGAGGAACAAAATTTCCTTGCCAATCCAGATGAGGGACTTCCTGATGTTTCTGAAATTTGTCAGCCTGAGATTAGAGCAGAACCTCCTGTAGCATTTGATATGGGGCCCATTGTTGAAGGGGAAAGAGCTCCAGTACCAATTTTCAATGTAATGAACAAGAACCTGGAATCTCTGATTGATCTTATAAAAGGACAGGAGAAATGGTTCAGGGAGTTCCGAGGGACCTTAAATACGATTACAGTTGGAGTTTCGGGTCTGCAAGACCAGATGTTGAAATTACATAATAAAATTGAAAAACATGAAATGACAGTGTTGATGTTGACAAAGAATTAGAAGAAGAAGCATATGCCCAGTCCCCCTCATCTCCTGTTATAATCCCACAAGCTGACGATGAGTTTTCCCATCCCCCATCCTCTCCTGTTGTAGTCACAGATGCTGAACAACAATCTGCCCAACCCCCCTCCCCTCCTGTATCTGCTGAAATCCAACACGCTGAAGCGTAATCTGCCCAGACCCCCTCCCCTCTTGTATCTGCTGGAATCCAACATGCTGAAGAGCAATCTCCCCAGCCTCCCTCCCCAACTGTTATAACTACTTGTGTTGATGAGGAATCTTCACAGCCCCCCTCTGCTCCTGCTGGGATACCATACGATGTTGAGGAACCTGCCCAGCCCCCCACCCAGTTGATTACAAGTTTATTGCATAGGGTGAAGGGCCGACGCAGTCGTAGGAAGAAGGTTGTGAGCTCCCCTTTTACAACCTTTGAATATAAGCGGAGGAAAACAACAGAGGTTGCTGAAAAGATTTTATCCGCTGAGGAAACAAAGACTGATGAGGACAGTACTGGCTCTCTAGAGAAAACACATGTACAAATTTTAGAGATTGTCGAGCAAATACTTGACACTGCAACCTCAGATGAGCCAGTTGTTGCTACTGCTGCCACTCCCGAACTGCCTAATATTGCTGCCACCTCTCCAATACCTGAAACTTCTCTGCAGATAGTAGTATATGTACCTCCCTCTGTTCATGTAGTGGACGTATCTGCAACATCAATATTTCTTATCTTATTTGGATCAATTTCCTATATGTAGTTTATTTCAATCGATTTTGTTGCTTGCTTTATTTATCTGTAGTCCTTAGTGACCGAAAGACACGTTGATTTCCCGAGGCGAGCATTGATCTCTGTAGAAATGTAAACATGTATTGATCAGTGCTTGTCACAATACCCTGTAAAGTAAGTTGTAGCCAATAGGTCGTTCCATCAGAAGTTTATTAATGTGATGTTATATATGTATTATTTTTACCCTTCGGGAATGAATTTATTGTCCACTTAAAAGATAGTTCAATATATATTGATCGGGGTATGATGGATGATGTACTCTGCAATGGATGGATTGAGAATGACCAGATGGATGCATTAGCCCTAATTCTTCATGAGAGGAAGACCCAAAATCCAACATCATTCCGACGATACATATACGTTTCCTCTTTATACTATGTATAAAATAAAATAATGATCGTCATAAGATTTTTTATGTAGTCCATGATTATCTTAAAGTGTGTCAATTCATGCAGGCATATCGGAAAATGGAAGGTGGTGACAACTTAAGGATTGTGCGCCACATTACGAAGGAAGTTGTGAAAGATGCTGAGATTTTATTGTTGCCCATTCTTGAAAACCAGCATTGGATACTGCTGATTGCTGACCTGAAGGATAAGAAATGGAAAATATACGATTCATTACTAAAAAAAATGCATAAGGCAGTATGCGAGCGCGTTGTAAGTCATAAACTACATAATATGTCAATATCATATTAAATTTGTCATTCCATAACATATGTTCCTCTCACCTTTCGTAGATAAGAATATTTGCAGCGGATGTTAGACTATGTTTTGGTACGAGGAGACCCGGATCATGGGGGTTGACAATGGTCAAGGGCGTACCAACTCAAAATAACAGCATTGACTGCGACATGTTTGTCTGCAAATACATTGAAAAACTTGTTGATGCCAACCCAATAGATTGGAGCAAAGAGCTGCGATGGCAGGATGAGATGAAAAAATTTCAGGGTGAATTGGCATATGAAATCTGCAGATGGATCGCCTCTGTTAAAAAAGTTTGAACTCATATGTTGACTTTATTGTTATTAATTTTACAGCTTTGGTTGTATTGCAGTTGGATGAAAATTCTTTTCTTTATTTTGTTGTATAGATTTATCGTTTAAGTGTGGCTTTGCCTTTGCAGTATTCATACATTTTTATTTTGTGGAGTATCAGTGTGGTTGTACGTTTTGTATATTCACGGTCGTCTCAACGTTTTATTGGATACAAAGCTTCTCTCGCAGTTGGATGAAAATGCTTTTGCAGGTTACGTTGTATAGATATATTTTGAAGGAGTATCTGTACGGTTGTATTTTGGTATCTTCACGGTCGTCTTCACGTTTTATTGTAATATGCTGAGGTGGTTGTATTTCTAAGGTGTTGTTTAGGTTTTATTTTTATGTTGTTTTTGATGACCGGTGGTTGTATTATGGTTTCGTCGCGATTGTGTTCAGGTTGTATTCGTTTAAAGCGTATGAAGATCTGCAGAAATAAACGTCTTAAGGAAACCGCGAC